>CAMXCT020000779.1:0-60535 GCA_947184155.2 Cladocopium goreaui | reverse complement strand
CATAGACATAGATATGGATATGGATAGAGACATAGACATAGACATAGAGATAGATATGGATATGGATAGAGACATAGACATAGAGATAGATATTGATATGGATATGGATGGAGGCATATACATAGACATAGATATGGATATGGATAGAGACATAGGCATAGACATAGACATAGAGGTTGAATTGATATGGATAGAGACATAGACATAGACATAGATATGGATATGGATATGGATAGAGACATAGACATAGAGATAGATATTGATATGGATATGGATGGAGGCATATACATAGACATAGATATGGATATGGATAGAGACATGTTCATAACATAGACATAGAGGTTGAATTGCTATGGATAGAGTCATAGCCATAGACATGGTCTATGGATATGGACATAGAGACATAGAAAAGAGATAGATATTGATATGGATCATGGATTGCGGCATATACATAGACATAGATCATGGATATGAGATAGAGACATAGACATAGAGATAGATATTGATATGGATATGGATGGAGGCATATACATAGACATAGATATGGATATGGATAGAGACATAGGCATAGACATAGGCATAGAGATTGAATTGATATGGATAGAGACATAGACATAGACATAGACATAGATATGGATATGGATAGAGACATAGACATAGAGATAGATATTGATATGGATATGGATGGAGGCATATACATAGACATAGATATGGACATGGATAGAGACATAGACATAGACATAGAGACATAGACATAGATATGGATATGGATATGGATAGAGACATAGACAGACATAGAGATAGATATTGATATGGATATGGATGGAGGCATATACATAGACATAGATATGGATATGGATAGAGACATAGACATAGACATAGAGATAGATATTGATATGGATATGGATAGAGACATAGACATAGAGATAGATATTGATATGGATATGGATGGAGGCATATACATAGACATAGATATGGATATGGATAGAGACATAGGCATAGACATAGACATAGATAGCCTGGATCGCTGAACACAGGAAATGTCCAGGGAGTTCACCCGCAGAGGCGGACTGAAGATGTCAGCTGAGTCGCGGCTGGTAGGGCAAGTTGTAGAAGGTTTCCAATGGTTTCCAACTACGAAGAACTTTGCGCAGCCATGCTCTTTCTTACGCAGGCAACCAAGAGAAGCAGCTCCTGGATGTGTCTGGATGCCTCTACCGCTTAGAGGAGCAGATGTCACTTGCAGCATTCAGTGCTGGAGATAGCCGGTTGCCTGGGCATCCACGGGACCGTCGGGTGGGATGAAAATTAAGGCAAGAGATCCTTGTGCAATGGCCCGGCGCCCAGAATCATGGGCATCTTGGGCCATCAAATGGTTGGTCAACTTCAAGATTTACACATTTATTATCCAAAAATGATGGTCCAGAATTTAAATTCGTTTTATGGTTCTTTTCTTTCTCGTATGCTCGAATTTGAATGGAAACCGAAGGACCGGTGTGTGCCAAGTGGTCTTGCGGCCATTGGTTCAGCAACTTCCGAGGTCAATGGACGGTGATGCACCTGCCAGATGCTCAGTGATGGTCTGGTTGGGTGATCCTAAAGTCCTGCCAGATGCAGCAACCAGACCCTGGCATCACTGGTTGGCGCTTTCAAATCTACGGAGATATACATATTTTTAAACACATACATATCCGCATCATATGTGTACTGTATAAGAAAACCTATATTTATGTTTTGTATGTCTATATATGATGCTTCCCCAATCCCTTTAGAAAAAATGCCATCCCAGCTGACAAGGATACTCATTCCAGGTGGCCCAAGCACCAGATCACATCACATGCAGCTTCTGCCAGGCACCTGCGGCACTGGCGTCGGACCTGGGGGGGACTTGGGGAGTGGTTGCTAGCGCGGTGATCGTTGTCACAGAAGAGAAGCACAGGCAGTGTAGGCTGGATGCCAATGGGAATTTTCATCTACTGTATGATGACGGCTTCAGGAGCTACGCGCAAAATTGGAGCAGAAGCTCGAGACGGAGAAGGCACAAAAGGAGATGATGGAGGCAAAGCTGGCTGAAACTGCTTCCGCTTTAGATAGCGCGCAGAAACAGTTGGCCCAGAAGGGCTGGGAGGCAGCAGATGCCCTGGCAGCTGTGAATGATGAGATGGCCAGACAAAGGTCTGTGAGCGATGAACGGCAGAGGCTATTGGAGGAGGAAACTCTGCAACTCAGAAGGAGGATGGAAGACCTCTTGGCTCAAAATTCCCAGGTGGCTGATAGCTCCCTGCTGCGGCAGAAGATGGAGCTGGAGGTACAGCTGCAAAGTAAGGTCCAGGAACTGCAGGAGCAAAGTGCCTATGTCAAGCAGCTGGAAGAGTCCGCACGGCTGGCTGCAACACAGGCAGCGCAGGCGACCAAAGCTTCCAGGACCTCAGAGGAAGAGCGAGAGAAGTTTGCAGAGCTGAGATCCAAGCTGTGGGCTCGGGAGGATGAGCTGGTGGCTGTGAGGTCGGAATTGGAGGCTTTCAAAAAGGATGCCTCAATGGAAGAGTCCAGGCACCAAGAGCAACTTGCCAAACAGCACAGGATCGAAGAAGAAAGGGATGAGTTCAAAGGCAAACTGGAAAAGCTTCAGACGATGCAATTGGAGGTGGACCAGCTGTGTGAAGCCGGAGATGATGAGCAGCTCTTGGTAGTGCGGGAAGAGAAGAAACAGTTCCACCACCAGCTGCAGGGTGTTGCCCAGGACCTTACTTCCACGCTTCGAGAGCTAGAGACCAAGGCAGTGGCAGAGGAATGTCCCAAGCAGTTGGGAGCAACCAAGCGTGCCCTGACTCACTTGCAGGAGCAGATCACCTTAGTCTGTGAAGAGCTCTTGTCTGAGCGGCCCACAGACAGGAAGAAGAAAGCCTTGCAGCAAAAATCCCGTGGTTCGTCGGAACATGCCACCGCTGCTTTCCAGGTGCTGTCCGTGGAGCATGATGAGCTGCAAAGCAAACATGAAAAAATGCACCGTGGCCAAACAACTTGTGGCCAAGTTCTTCCCTTCACCCTGGGTTTTGCGATTCTAGCTGTTTCCATCTTGCAAGAGCATGTATACACACCCCCACACTATATATATATATATATTGATATATATATATGTATAAATATATATATGTATGTATATATATACATATATATGTATACATAAACATACACACACATATGGCACATATTTGTATGAATTGACTTGCCAGTGGTCCCCGTTGGCTGCTGTTCTATATCCTCCAAGTTGTGGCAGGTTCGAGCTTGTCTTGTTGGAAGAGTTGTAGATTGGATCAGTTGTCAGCCTATGGCCATCAACCTTGATCCGAGGCAACAGGACTTGCATGCGGCTGAACGGGAGCTAGAGTCCCTTCACGCCCAACTGGCTGAGGCACCTGCTGAAAACTGGGGATGGTCATCATGGGGATGGAGCAGGGCATCGCAGACCTTCAACATGAAAACCATGGAATCCACATCACAAAATCCTCAAAATTCCTTCTTGGCACAGTCATCAATTTCGTATTTGAAGCTTTCACGCCAAATTTTGGCGGTTTGATGCCAATGACGAAAACTCGAGCGTCAGGCCTTGTCAGAGAAGGAAGTGCTGAAAGACAAACTTCAGGCGATGGCGGATGCTTGGTGATCAATCATCGGGTGGGCTCACATTGGCATCCGGAACATTTTTCGAAGGACCAGGAGTCTCAGATGGCTAAGGACCAAGGTCTGGTATAGACTTTAAATGGTGGGTTTGGCATTGAAGTCCGCTTTTCATTTTCTGTGCGGTTCCTGTTGGTAAGGATGACTAGCTAGCTCCCAAACTTGGGACACATGGGAAACTTCAATATCCCACCATCTCTTGTAAAAGGGAAGCAACTGGTAAGGGCCTTTACGCATCGAAACCGGCAACCTTGCACGGCTTCTTGGAAGGCTGCAGCAAGTTCTTCCCGAGCCAAACAGGACTCGGAGAGTGGCTTGGTATGTGCAGCTATGTGCAGCTGAACCGCTGCAATTGTCGGATGCAAGTTGGAATCATGGTGACCTGAGGCGACTCCAAGATAAAGGCGCAAGAAGCCAAGATTGAGGTGACATGGGCTGAGGGGATGGCTATTGGTGCTGCCCCTTGGGGCGAGGGCTGTCATTTTTGGATTTCTTCAGGCAACAACGGCATGTTGTTAGAGATGTTGAGACATGATTATACATGATTAAGATCATGTGCAATCTGTGCCAGGGACGGCTCATGTACAAACTTCCCTTATTCCCCTAATATTCAGAGATTGACCCAGTCTTTGGGTAGGACCGACCATCCCTTTTCGATCATTTTCTCAGCCCCAGGAGTTGCAAGAGAAGCTGGGAGAAACTCAAGATCAGCTGGACCAGGCTTCAGTGTAGAAGCAAGTTGTTGCCTGAAGGATGATGCGAACCGTATTTACACTCAAGAAGTCACGGCGGTCATAGCAAAAGATGTCAGGAAAGTGAACATCTGACCCCAAGACACTATGAACAGCTACATCTTATATAGTGTTTTCCCGTCGACATGCATTTTTGAGTCAAGATGTGCGAGTTTCACGGCAGATGGCGACGACTTTGGCATCAGGCCCTGTCAGAGAAGGAAGCGTTGAAAGACAAACTTCAGGCGATGGGGGAGGTGATCATCGGGTGGGTTCAGATTGGCATCTGGAACATTTTTCAAAGGACCAGGGTCTGGGAAGGCAAAGGTCTGGTATTGACTTTAGGTGGTGGGGACGCCATACCTTGCACGGCTTCTTGGAAGGCTGCAGCAAGTTCTTCCCGAGCCAAACAGGACTCGGAGAGTGGCTTGGTATGTGCAGCTATGTGCAGCTATGTGCAGCTGAACCGCTGCAATTGTCGGATGCAAGTTGGAATCATGGTGACCTGAGGTGACTCCAAGATAAAGGCGCAAGAAGCCAAGATTGAGGTGACATGGGCTGAGGGGATGGCTATTGGTGCTGCCCCTTGGGGCGAGGGCTGTCATTTTTGGATTTCTTCAGGCAACAACGGCATGTTGTTAAACTGTTAGAGATGTTGAGACATGATTATACATGATTAAGATCATGTGCAATCTGTGCCAGGGACGGCTCATGTACAAACTTCCCTTATTTCCCCTAATATTCAGAGATTGACCCAGTCTTTGGGTAGGACCGACCATCCCTTTTCGATCATTTTCTCAGCCCCAGGAGTTGCAAAAGAAGCTGGGAGAAACTCAAGATCAGCTGGACCGGCTTCAGTGTAGAAGCAAGTTGTTGCCTGAAGGATGATGCGAACCGTATTTACACTCAAGAAGTCACGGCGGTCATAGCAAAAGATGTCAGGAAAGTGAACATCTGACCCCAAGACACTATGAACAGCTACATCTTATATAGTGTTTTCCCGTCGACATGCATTTTTGAGTCAAGATGTGCGAGTTTCACGGCAGATGGCGACGACTCTGGCATCAGGCCCTGTCAGAGAAGGAAGCGCTGAAAGACAAACTTCAGGCGATGGGGGAGGTGATCATCGGGTGGGTTCAGATTGGCATCTGGAACATTTTTCAAAGGACCAGGGTCTGGGAAGGCAAAGGTCTGGTATTGACTTTAGGTGGTGGGGACGCCATACCTTGCACGGCTTCTTGGAAGGCTGCAGCAAGTTCTTCCCGAGCCAAACAGGACTCGGAGAGTGGCTTGGTATGTGCAGCTATGTGCAGCTGCAGCTGAACCGCTGCAATTGTCGGATGCAAGTTGGAATCATGGTGACCTGAGGTGACTCCAAGATAAAGGCGCAAGAAGCCAAGATTGAGGTGACATGGGCTGAGGGGATGGCTATTGGTGCTGCCCCTTGGGGCGAGGGCTGTCATTTTTGGATTTCTTCAGGCAACAACGGCATGTTGTTAGAGATGTTGAGACATGATTATACATGATTAAGATCATGTGCAATCTGTGCCAGGGACGGCTCATGTAGAAACTTCCCTTATTCCCCTAATATCAGAGATTGACCCAGTCTTTGGGTAGGACCGACCATCCCCTTTCGATCATTTTCTCAGCCCCAGGAGTTGCAAAAGAAGCTGGGAGAAACTCAAGATCAGCTGGACCAGGCTTCAGTGTAGAAGAAGTTGTTGCCTGAAGGATGATGCGAACCGTATTTACACTCAAGAAGTCACGGCGGTCATAGCAAAAGATGTCAGGAAAGTGAACATCTGACCCCAAGACACTATGAACAGCTACATCTTATATAGTGTTTTCCCGTCGACATGCATTTTTGAGTCAAGATGTGCGAGTTTCACGGCAGATGGCGACGACTCTAGCATCAGGCCCTGTCAGAGAAGGAAGCGCTGAAAGACAAACTTCAGGCGATGGGGGAGGTGATCATCGGGTGGGTTCGGATTGGCATCTGGAACATTTTTCAAAGGACCAGGGTCTGGGAAGGCAAAGATCTGGTATTGACTTTAGGTGGTGGGGACGCCATACCTTGCACGGCTTCTTGGAAGGCTGCAGCAAGTTCTTCCCGAGCCAAACAGGACTCGGAGAGTGGCTTGGTATGTGCAGCTATGTGCAGCTATGTGCAGCTGAACCGCTGCAATTGTCAGATGCAAGTTGGAATCATGGTGACCTGAGGTGACTCCAAGATAAAGGCGCAAGAAGCCAAGATTGAGGTGACATGGGCTGAGGGGATGGCTATTGGTGCTGCCCCTTGGGGCGAGGGCTGTCATTTCTGGATTTCTTCAGGCAACAACGGCATGTTGTTAAACTGTTAGAGATGTTGAGACATGATTATACATGATTAAGATCATGTGCAGTCTGTGCCAAGGACGGCTCATGTAGAAACTTCCCTTATTTCCCCTAATATTCAGAGATTGACCCAGTCTTTGGGTAGGACCGACCATCCCCTTTCGATCATTTTCTCAGCCCCAGGAGTTGCAAAAGAAGCTGGGAGAAACTCAAGATCAGCTGGACCGGGCTTCAGTGTAGAAGCAAGTTGTTGCCTGAAGGATGATGCGAACCGTATTTACACTCAAGAAGTCACGGCGGTCATAGCAAAAGATGTCAGGAAAGTGAACATCTGACCCCAAGACACTATGAACAGCTACATCTTATATAGTGTTTTCCCGTCGACATGCATTTTTGAGTCAAGATGTGCGAGTTTCACGGCAGATGGCGACGACTTTGGCATCAGGCCCTGTCAGAGAAGGAAGCGTTGAAAGACAAACTTCAGGCGATGGGGGAGGTGATCATCGGGTGGGTTCAGATTGGCATCTGGAACATTTTTCAAAGGACCAGGGTCTGGGAAGGCAAAGGTCTGGTATTGACTTTAGGTGGTGGGGACGCCATACCTTGCACGGCTTCTTGGAAGGCTGCAGCAAGTTCTTCCCGAGCCAAACAGGACTCGGAGAGTGGCTTGGTATGTGCAGCTATGTGCAGCTGAACCGCTGCAATTGTCGGATGCAAGTTGGAATCATGGTGACCTGAGGTGACTCCAAGATAAAGGCGCAAGAAGCCAAGATTGAGGTGACATGGGCTGAGGGGATGGCTATTGGTGCTGCCCCTTGGGGCGAGGGCTGTCATTTTTGGATTTCTTCAGGCAACAACGGCATGTTGTTAAACTGTTAGAGATGTTGAGACATGATTATACATGATTAAGATAATGTGCAGTCTGTGCCAGGGACGGCTCATGTAGAAACTTCCCTTTTTTCCCCTAATATTCAGAGATTGACCCAGTCTTTGGGTAGGACCGACCATCCCCTTTCGATCATTTTCTCAGCCCCAGGAGTTGCAAAAGAAGCTGGAGGAAACTCAAGATCAGCTGGACCAGGCTTCAGGGAAGAAGCAGTCTGTGTTGTTTTTTCCCTTTGGTTGCCATACAAGGGCTGTTTTCTTGTTTTTTTTCAATCAGTGTCTTGATTAGGGTTATTGCCAACCGCTCAATGCGCTGTCTTGGACGTGTTGACGGAAACAACCAGAGCACCAATTGCTCATCTTTCAGGGTTTTGCGGTGCACTGCATGTCTTTGTTAGATCTGGTCTTGTCGGGCACATGTATGGTTGGAGTCTTTAGTCAATATATGCTGCTTTGCATGCTTTGCAAGAAGCTTGAGGCCAGAAGGATTAGTGCGCTAATTGTTGTTTGGCCGGGGGTTGTCCCGAAACTGGTTGCAATGATCAATGTGCGCACCCATGCCAAAAATGCCAAAAGAAAGCATGAACCATGAATTTGTCAACGGACGAATGGACGGACCCCACCAATTTGTCAATGAAGCTCCACCATCCGCACGCCTTGCAGGCGCAGGGTGACCTGGAGCAGGAACAGCTGGATGCAGCGGAGGCCCTGGTCTCGGCAGGGGAGGACCTGAATCAGTTGGAGCAGAGGACGGATAGTCAAAATCGACACCTGGAGGCTGGAGATGGCTGAGAATTCTGGAGGGTTGGAGATTTTTGGGATGATTTTTCTTTTGTTGATGGTCGTTTGGGCTACAGATTCTGTGGCATGGAAGTGGATTAGTTGGACCCAGGTGAGTGGCAGGAATGTGGCAGAGATCTGTGGTGAAGACTTTGGGGTTGGATGTTAATGGATGCTAGTGGATGACAGTGGATGTTAGCAGAGATCAACCAATGGGTCTCCCGGCTTCAGGCGCAACTGGCTGAGATGGTGGAGTTCAACGCCTCGGCAGAGGAAACGGTGGATCTTCTCACCCAGGTTCCGAGGGCTGGGACTGGCTGGGATGGGCTTGCGGCTTGCCATGACAGCTGCAGGAGTTGGAAGAATTGAAGGCATCCACTGCAGAGCAGCTCGCAGAAAGTGCTCCTTGGCGTTTCTGGTTGAATTGAAAACCAATGAAAAACACGTTTTTTGGTACAGTCAAAGGTGTCTGTGAAAGACAGGTGGTGCCGATAGTGTGCCTGGCGGCTTTGGGAATTCTCCATGCCAAGATGGTGATAAGGTGCAGCGAAGGTTCGGGTCCACACCTAAAACACCTCCCCCCGCGGGTAAGGAAAACCGGAGGAAAGAGCTGGAGTTCCACCTTGAGGCTGGACTTGAAAGAAACACATGGGGCAGAATTGGGTACCCCAGAACGGGATGGTTCAAATCATGACCAACATCGGTCTGGTGGGTCTTCAATTTTTGCCCACATGACCAACTTTTTCGGCAAACCAGCAAGGAAAACTCAGCATTTCGAGGAGATGTATAACTCATCCATCTGCGGATTTGCTGAGTCCGTGAGGATTGGTGACTAGATGCACGACCATCTTGACCCCTTGAATTTGGATCAGCATTGGGGAATTCCATTGACCACCACACGCATCCAATGACGATGAACATTTCCAGCACAATTTTGATGGAATTTGGGAACGATTGGGAACGCCAACTGCCCCACGTTTCACCCAAGTGTCTAAGATATCGGGAATACCTTGTGGAAATCAGGGGACCAAAAAAAAATACAAAAACAATGTAAAAACACAATTTTCAGGTTCTACAAATCATCAAATTTGGATTAATTGGACACGCCAGAAATCAGCTCCAGCCGCACCATCCAACCCCTCGGCCCTCCGCACAGGACACGGAGCAGCGCCTGGCTCGGGCACAGGACGATCTGTCGCAGCGTTCCTTGGATGCGGCCGAAGCCTTGACGGAGCTGGGGGAGGAGCTGGCGAAGGCGTGCCTCGATGTGGAAATGGCGAGAAAATCAAGGTCCTTTAAGGTCCCTTAAGGATAGATTAGATGACGAATGATGACGAGATATTTGGATCTGGGCATTTTTGGAAAGTCATGTCTCATGGGAAATTGATCCCATTTCGATGGGCCAGCCGAACATTTTGGACCTGCCACACCGTTGCATAGGACACATGACCCGGCAGGATGGTTCTATACCATGACAGTCATGACTCGGATGGCATCAATCCAAGTGACCTCGATGGTGGAACTGAGGCAAGCACAATCACAGGCATCTGAAGCAGAGCTTTTCCGCTTGCGTTCTTTGTGCGGTTGCCCAGCCGATCCTGTTTCGATGTTGAAGACGCATGCGACTGATAACCCTTCGACTCACCATGGGAATGAACTTGATGAGTTTGGAAGACTTGTTGGAAGGGCTGTTTCTAGGCTTCAGCTTAGATTTCTTGGGATGTTATGGGTCTTGGTTACATCCTACAATGACAGCCCCTTATGGCTGTTTCCCTTACGCTGTGTCGCCCCATGTCATGTGGCTGCATTGTCAGACTTCACCAGCCTGAAAGAAGAACATATCATGTCATCTTTGGGGGGTGCACCTCCGGTACTTACCATCATTTACAATCATTTACTATGCCATTACCTCACATTGTATTTCATTCATCCAAAGTTGAAGTCTCCCAAACTCCTCCAAGTCGTTTTTGGTGGATGTGATGTCAATCACCCTCAAAAACCATGAAGAACCTGGGTCATCTAACGCCAGGCTCGAAGACACCTCCGAGACCAGCGAGCCTTTGGGGCCTTTGTTGATTTTGCCTGAGGACGAGCCGCCAAACTTCAAGATGTCTAGGGTATACATAGTGGAACCAATGGCAATAGACACTTACTTACCAATAGAAAAAATATACAACATAATAAATATGTATATATATATAATTATATATATATATATATTATAATATGCTTAGATCTAAAAAAATGCTACTGAAAGTTGGGATCTTCCAGCCATGCAAACTTACCAGATGGGAACGGAACACACGGGATTTTGATTAAACCAAAAGAGAATACAATGGAGATAGAATTCTGGGACATATTCGGAATTAATGGGACAGCAGGGGAACCAACAATAATGAGCCTCTCTCTCTTTATGTTTATTCATTTATCTATTCATTTATACTTATATATGCATATTCATATATATATACATATGTATGTATGTATATACCTAGTGGGATGCATATACCCAACGACCAATGATACGATATGGGGTTGTTTTAAGAGAATGGTCAAACCTCCCTAGAACGCAATGGTTGATTATCATTTGTCCGTTAAACAAGGCATTCATTGTCATTGGAGATATCTTCGGATTTTGCAGCTCCCGCCAAGAAGTTGCAATCCTTTTGAATTTGGTGGGGTCATCCCAATCCACAATTGATAATTATTAAATAGATGAATAAATAAATGAATAAATAAGTAAGTCATAAATAAATAAATAAATAAATGTATATATATATATATCCCATGAAATCATATCATTGGTATATTTGATTGTCAAGTGACCCACTAAAAATGCACCCGTTCATAGTTTTTGTTTTTTTCAAGTGGATTATATTATGCTACCCGGTTTATCTTTGAGATAGTTATACCGCCCACATTTTTTTGCTGTTAGTCAACCAGTATTTTTCATGGAAAAAGCCGCCGATTTTCTGCCCAGTTGTGTCCTGGTAGGATCGGATGCTCTCGCCCAAGTCGGTGGCTGCAACCATCCACACATCTGAAGGCGAATCATGGGGTCATGGGGATTCTTCATTGGTTTTTGGAGCCAAACCTTTCAGACAAAAAAAATGGCTCCACAAAAAAATCAGGTATTTGTTGTCTGAAAATGTGCGGCGTACTTTTGGGTCAGTACCTCGCTTAGGCCTAAATTTTGGCTCGCTTAGGCCTACGTCACAGATACATGATTATATCTCCTGTCCCTCTGTCCCGTGTCCCAGGTCCCAGCGGTTCCCAGTCCCCAGTCCCCACCCGTAAAGATAAACCCAAAAGGCGAGTAGCCAACGGATCCCAATATGATTTAGGTCGTCTCCTGTACCTCTAGTTGTCCCCATTGTCCCCAGTCCCCGGTCCCCCCTTAAGATGAACCCTAAAGGCGAGTAGCCAACAGATCCCAATATGATTTAGGTCGTCTCCTGTACCTCTAGTTGTCCCCGTTGTCCCAAGTCCCCGGTCCCCCCTTAAGATGAACCCTAAAGGTGTGTAGCCCATGGACCCCAATATGACTTAGGTCGTCTCCTGTACCTCTAGTTGTCCCATGTTGTCCCCATTGTCCCCAGTCCCCTCCTAAAGATAAACCCTAAAGGTGTGTAGCCCATGGACCCCAATATGATTTAGGTCGTCTCCTGTACCTCTAGTTGTCCCCATTGTCCCCAGTCCCCGGTCCCCCCTTAAGATGAACCCTAAAGGTGTTGTGTAGCCAACGGATCCAAATATGATTCAGGTCGTCTCCTGTACCTCTAGTTGTCCCATGTTGTCCCCATTGTCCCCAGTCCCCTCCTAAAGATAAACTCTAAAGGTGTGTAGCCCATGGACCCCAATATGATTTAGGTCGTCTCCTGTACGTCTAGTTGTCCCCATTGTCCCCAGTCCCCGGTCCCCCCCTTAAGATGAACCCTAAAGGTGTTGTGTAGCCAACGGATCCAAATATGATTTAGGTCGTCTCCTGTACCTCTAGTTGTCCCATGTTGTCCCATGTTGTCCCCAGTCCCCTCCTAAAGATAAACCCTAAAGGTGTGTAGCCCATCGACCCCAATATGATTTAGGTCGTCTCCTGTACCTCTAGTTGTCCCATTGTCCCCAGTCCCCGGTCCCCCCCTTAAGATGAACCCTAAAGGTGTTGTGTAGCCAACGGATCCAAATATGATTTAGGTCGTCTCCTGTACCTCTAGTTGTACCATGTTGTCCCCATTGTCCCCAGTCCCCTCCTAAAGATAAACTCTAAAGGTGTGATTTAGGTCGTCTCCTGCACGTCTAGTTGTCCCCATTGTCCCCAGTCCCCGGTCCCCCCCCCTTAAGATGAACCCTAAAGGTGTTGTGTAGCCAACGGATCCAATATGATTCAGGTCGTCTCCTGTACCTCTAGTTGTCCCATGTTGTCCCATGTTGTCCCCAGTCCCCTCCTAAAGATAAACCCTAAAGGTGTGTAGCCCATGGACCCCAATATGATTTAGGTCGTCTCCTATACCTCTAGTTGTCCTCATTGTCCCCAGTCCCCGGTCCCCCCCTTAAGATGAACCCTAAAGGTGTTGTGTACCCAATGGACCCCAATATGATTTAGGTCGTCTCCTGTACCTCTAGTTGTCCCATGTTGTCCCCATTGTCCCCAGTCCCCTCCTAAAGATAAACCCTAAAGGTGTGTAGCCCATGGACCCCAATATGATTTAGGTCGTCTCCTGTACCTCTAGTTGTCCCCATTGTCCCCAGTCCCCGGTCCCCCCCTTAAGATGAACCCTAAAGGTGTTGTGTACCCAATGGACCCCAATATGACTTAGGTCGTCTCCTGTACCTCTAGTTGTCCCATGTTGTCCCCATTGTCCCCAGTCCCCTCCTAAAGATAAACCCTAAAGGTGTGTAGCCAACGGATCCAAATATGATTCAGGTCGTCTCCTGTACCTCTAGTTGTCCCATGTTGTCCCCATTGTCCCCAGTCCCCTCCTAAAGATAAACTCTAAAGGTGTGTAGCCAATGGACCCCAATATGATTTAGGTCGTCTCCTGTACCTCTAGTTGTCCCCACTGATCCCAGTCCCCTCCTAAAGATAAACCCTAAAAGTGTGTAGCCAATGGACCCCAATATGATTTAGGTCGTCTCCTGTACCTCTAGTTGTCCCCACTGTCCCCAGTCCCCTCCTAAAGATAAGCCCTAAAGGTGTGTAGCCAATGGACCCCAATATGATTTAGGTCGTCTCCTGTACCTCTAGTTGTCCCATGTTGTCCCCATTGTGCCCAGTCCCCTCCTAAAGATAAACCCTGAAGGTGTGAATCTACATCCAAGATTGTCGGCCTAAGTGATCCAAAAAGTCGTCCTAAGTGATCTTTGGACCGTACTTTTGGGTTATTGCCTTTGTTGTGCGTTCAAAGATCTCCTATTTTGTATTTTTCTTGCCCGTGTCATAGGTTTTCTTTCTCGGTGATAATTTACGCAGTAGTGATGGATAGTTCAGTCAGCAAAACTTTCTTCTCATTTCCGACCAAGGTTGACTAACTATTGCAGGGGGTTATACCACCCGGTTTATTTGAAATTATTATCACCCCTGGTGGGAATCCATGTCAACCAACCAGCATGAAGGGATCACCCAAGATTTTGAACACTGCCTTGCGGCCATAGGCAGCCCCTCGCCCTAGGGCCCTAGGCCCCCGTGACTTTGCTATGATGGAGGTGACCAATGGGGATTTCACGCCTTTTTTTAAGGGAGATAAAAACATCAACCATTGAGATTGTACAAATTTATGAATTGTAGGGCTGGGGATGGGTCAATTCCTGTAGAACTATCAGAAGGGGCGGATGAACATCCAAATGCCAGCCAGTTTGGGGAAATTTGGGTGCCAGAGTTTGGACCCGTGCCCACATTTGGATCCCACATATGGCATACCTGGCATACCTCAACGTCCACGAACATGACTCATGACACTGATGAAAGCAGATGGGTTCAGGGTATATATGACCTGGGGCGGATGTCCAACATTTTTGGTTCCAATTGCCAATTTTTCTGAGGTTCTTTCAACAAGAACCATTTTCCTCAGCCTGACACTTGAGGCATAATATATTGTATCATCGAATTTTTAAGGAGTTTCAGTGTGCTAGCTCTCTTCTGGTTGCGGATCTTGCCTAGCAATGGCCTTTCCAAGATGTAAATCTCTAGGATCTAGGAGTCTAGGATGCATGAATTCAAGCCACTTGAACCTCAAAGCTTCCAGGTTCCCTCCCGGTGAGGTCTGTGCAAGGAGAATCTCAAACCCCCAAGTGGTCTTTAGACTGCAAAGGCTGCACCTGCAGTTTGTGCCTTCTCTGCCTTTGCATGGGCCAGACCCCACGAGAAAAATGCGTTCCCGGTGCCAAACATTGCAACGGGCTGTGCCACAAGACGCCACGTGAAACATGCGGCCTCGTACGGGAAAAAACATTCAGCGCGTGTGTGCTTTTGATTTTTCAGCGACAGTTCAGTGATTTGAGGGCTCCCAGTCTTGTCACTTTGAACCGGGGCTGCTTCTGTGGCTCGTTCCAGTCAGAAGGATCCCAAGAGCTGGGTCCTGCAGTGGGCATCTCTGCTGCAGCTCTTTCAAGTGGCTTGTAATAGTCGCATTGCCTGCCAACACTCTCGTCATTTTGTTCAACTACTCCACATGTTCAGCCCTGCCTTCCACGCGCTTTGCTGGGCTTTTTTCAACTTGTTGGGACCCTTGGCTTCTAGAACCGTTTTCGGGAAGTGTTGACAGGAACCCCATTCTTTTTGGCAAAAACATGGCTTGAAATTCAGCATGATAATCCATTCAATTGGAATGTTTATTTATCATTATTGGAAGCAACATCATTCTTCAGACACACACAGACAAATATATATATATATATATGTATATATATATATTATATATATATATATATGTATAATTGTATATATATATATATACATTTTTTCTCTATATGAACAACATTAGTCAGCAATCACTTTCACCAGTCCAATACTTGGCAAGTTGCAGGTTCATCCCAAACGGAGCCTCCACACCTTTCCGCAAGGATGTTCTGCTCTCCGAGCAGGGGAAAGGATGGACTTGGCGATCAGCACGGCCAACAACGTGAGCAAAGGAGGGCTCATTGAGCTGCTGAGTTTGGGGATATCGGTTGATTGGGGGTGGTGAAACACCACCCCAAATAGTGGTGATTTGCTGCTCAAATGGGTCTTCCAATGATCGTGAGCCCAGGGGTGTATCTGGGGACCTTGAAACTGATGCAATGTGGAAAATGCCTTCGAGCATCCTTGGGGGATGTCCAGCGGGGCCATCAGTTAGCCACAGGATCCTGCTCAACTTGCCCTGATTTGGTGAAGTTCCACAAGCATGTGCCGACCTTGGAAGGGTCTCCGGATGGAGACGTGTGGGGATGAATGGAGTGGATACGGTAGAAGTGTGAAGAGAGAAACGGACGGGACTTGTGCCTACTCCCCAACTTCTTTCGGGATGATTTATGGAATCATTCTGTGTGGTAATCTTGGTGGCTTTCTCATAGTTTGCAATCTAACCACAACACGTAACCATATGCGTCCTAGAGACGTCCTCCTGGGAAAAATGCGATGAAATTCCGTACCTGAGGTCTGCTTTTTCCTCTTTTTATATCATGCGGTCTTCATGCGCTTACAGTACACACACAGATATGCATGAATGAATTAAGTAGTGCCCCCTTTTCTTCCCCGTTGGAAAGTCTTCAATGCGTCTACATAATTGTCACACAGGGTTGGGCATTTTATGTGCCTATGTGCATTAGGTAGCGTCCCCAGTTCTTCCCCTCTTGAAAGCCTTCATCGAATATAGAGGTATGTGGCAACTACCCACTCCATATTGCTTGAACGGGACAGCCACCGGAGTACGTGTCAAACATAGCGCACGTGTTGCAGCAAAAGACACATACAACTGCGTACGTAAATAGACAAATACATGAATAGATAATTAGCTCACAGATGTAAATGAAGAAGCGAATAAACAAGCAAATGAAGACACCAAATAGCAATAAATGAGGAAGTAGATAGGTACACAAATGGGTAAGCACACACACACACACACTTACACTTACACATGCACATATGATCGAAGGAAGTTTAGAAGTCAAACTTCCGACAATATGGACAGATGAAAAGCAAAGTAGGGCAGAGGCAGAGAGAAGAGAAAGATTAGAAGAGAGAAGAGTAGAAGAGAAAGAGTCAGAAGAAAGAAGATGCGGATGCGCGAAAAGGTAGGAAAGTCGCGAAACACTGTGTTTTTCCAATGATTTGTGGCTCCGGAGGGTCGAAAAGTAGGCTCGCTAAAGCGGCGGGTGTGGAGCCAGCTGGCCAGATGAGAGATGAAAAATTGTACGCCGTTGTGGCGCGAAGCACATTTTGAAGTCAAAATGTACAAAACACACCAGCTTCGGACCACTTTTGGAAGTTGAGATGTCGAAAAAGTGCACGCCGTTGTGGTGCGAAGCACATTTTGAAGTCAAAATGTACAAAACACCTCAGCTTCGGACCGCTTTTAGAAGTTGCGATGTCGAAAAAAAGCACGCCGTTGTGGCGCGAAGCACATTTACAAGTCAAAATGTACAAAGCACACCATTGTCGGACCACTTTTGGAAGTTGCGATGTCGAAGAAGTGCACGCCGTTGTGGCGCGAAGCACATTTCCAAGTCAAAATGTACAAAGCACCACATGTTCGCGCCACTTTTGGAGGTTCGGATGTTGAACAAGTGCACGTCGTTGTGGCGCGAAGCCCATTTCGAAGGCAGAAAACACACCAGCGTCAGACCACTTTTGGAAGTTGAGACGTCGAAAAAGTGCATGCCGTTGTGGCGTCAAAATGTACAAAACACTACACTACACTCCACAACACTACAACTACACCTACACAACTACACTCCACTACACTCCACTACACACCGCTACACTACATTACACTACACTACATCCCACTACACTACACTACAACTACCCAACTACATTCCATTACACTCCACTGCACTAAATTACACTACACTACAGTACATGACACTACACTACACTCCACTACATTACATTACACTACACTACTACACTACACTACCTTCCACTACACTTCACTACATTACACTACACTACACTCAACTACACTACAACTACAACTACACTCCACTACACTCCACTACACTAATTTACACTACGCTAAATTACACTACACTACACTACATTACACTGCACTACACTACATTCCACTACACTCCACTACACTACGCTACAGTACACTACACTACATTAGACTGGATGATACTGCACCATAGATAGACAGGTAGACAGATAGACAGACAGACAAACAGATAGATAGATAGATAGATAGACAGGCAGACAGCTAGACAGCTAGACAGATAGACAGATGAAAGAGAGAGAGACAGAGAGATAGATAGATAGATAGATCGATAGCTGGATAGATACATAGAAAATAGATAGGTAGGTAGGTAGATAGGCAGAGAAAGAGAGAGAAAGAGTGAGAGAGATTAAGCACCTTTCAATCCATCAGTGGCTTCGCTCTGCCATCCTTGATTCACAACAACCAACCTCTCCTATAGGTTTCCTATGTTTGAAACTTCGGCCACCGCCTTGTGCGGTACTACTGGTATCACATGATATAGAACTCGACTTTTGGATGTGACAT
The DNA here is from genome assembly GCA_947184155.2 of Cladocopium goreaui. Lineage (NCBI taxonomy): Eukaryota > Dinophyceae > Suessiales > Symbiodiniaceae > Cladocopium > Cladocopium goreaui. Next base: position 42,429 of record CAMXCT020000779.1, on the reverse strand, counting down.
GCAGTCCCATTTCACCTGCCATGTGTAACAACCACATGAGCCATGCACATGCAGGTGCATTTTTGGCCGCAACCGTTAAAGAGCTGCCATTCCGAATTTGGTAGCGGAGCTGAACCAGGCTCCAGCCCCTCGTGACTTTTCTAGCCTCTGTGCCCACGCCATACGCACCACGAGCACGACGAGATCTACGGCTGGCCCAACTTGGTGAACTACCCCCTGAAGCTCTACATGGAGCGTGTCCGACTTTGGTACAGGGTCTATGAAGGAGCCGACGAGTCAGTCGGCCCACTACTAGCTGGCAGGCTTAGAGGCCGTGCCCAACAGATAGCTTTGGGATTGAGGTTGCCAGACCCCAACGGCCACATCGACACTGGCGACGCTGCTCTTGTCCGACTATCTGTCGACGAGGTTCGAGATCCAAGCAGTGGCATCATCATCCAGCAGGCGACCCCATCGGGCGTGCAAGCCCTCATGTCTGCTTTGAGGGCAGCCTTTGGAGAAGCAGATCAACTACAAGCCACCAGAGCGCTTGAGACCTTCTTTGAGTTCAAGCGTCAGCGGATGACGCTTCCTGAGTGGAGCGTTCAGTGGCAGTTGAACCTAAATGAGCGATGACCCACAGCGGCTTGGAGCTGAACAACGTTGCCAAGACGTACCTGTACTTCAAGAGCTCTGGGCTCAATCAGAAGTTCCTGGATGACCTGCTTTTGCAGGTACACGGAGACATGCGGCGCTTTGAGGAAGTGCGCACATTGATGTTGCGCATGGCCCACAGGAACATCGACTCTGGCTCCAATGCGGCCCACTACGAGGAGATCACCACGGACGATGCTTCGAGCTGGAGTGCGGTGACCGACATGTGGTCCTCTGATGCCGATGGTTCCAACTACTACATGGACGAGCTCTACACCTGGTACGAAGGTGATGGCTGGTACAGCCAACCGCAACCTTGGGACTACGACTATGCCGAGACCTACTACGAGGAGTGGCCTGGCTATGACTATGGATACTATGGATGGAACGATGATGAAGCCCCTGCTGCAGAAGATGGAGAAGCTCAACAAGATGGCAATGCAGAGGAGTTCAAGGACTACTACAAGGGCAAAGGCCGTACTCCCACCATGGGACTGGGTTGCAGCACCTGTGGATCAAAGTGGCACAACACTCATGCGTGCCCCATGAACGTCACCTACAAGGGCAAGACGCCGATGAAGGGCAAAGGCAAGTCCAAAGGATATGGAAAAGGTAAAGGAAAATCCTATGGTGGCAAACCCTATCGAGGAAAGTCCTATGGAAAGAAAGGCTTCGGCAAAAGCAAGTCCTATGGCAAAGGTGGCTATGGCAACCGACAAGGACGCAAAGGCTTCTGGCTTGAAGACATGCCCAAGAACTTCAATGACTACTACGGTGGTGCCTACCTGCTGAGCAACAACAGCTCACCTGAGAAGGAGGATGCCGACAAGCTGGACAAGGTCATCATTCGGGACACCTTCAACGAAGCGGAGCCGCTGCCAACAAGGCGTGTGCGGTTCAGTGATGTACCAGAAGGTGATCAAGCTGATGGCACTACAACGAAGAAGCTGAACTTCCCGGTGACCGAGGACGTTGGTGAAATGGTTTTCCATCAAGTTCGAGGACGACGAGTTCGAGGACTTTTGGTGGACCCTGCGGCCAGTTCAGGCCTGATTGGAAGCGAGGCACATCGCGACCTGTTTGACTCTGGAATGGTGCCCCCTGAGAAGGCCAGCGAGATCACTTGGGGAGCAGCACAAACTACAGTCACTGGCATCTCAGGTCAGTCAGACCAAACCATTGCCAGGATCTCCATCCCCTTTGGCATCGGCACTGAAGATGCAGAGCACACAGCTGACATCATTGGTGGTGACGGCAGTAAGTGGTATGACAATGGAGATGGAGTGATGATTTGCAGCCTGAATGGACATCGACCTGATGACCCTGCTGCGAACCTTGTGGCAATGAAGCTCCTGCTTGCCGAGTCTGGACACTACATCCTTCCCGTCAACAAAGAAGACCAAGACATGTCGCTCAACGAGCAGAAGGAGATCCTTGCTTGGTGGAAAGGAAGAAGTTCCAAGCACACGGTAGCATGTGAGCAGTCCGACTTGAATGACAATGCTGGCAACTACGACATCAAGTCCATCGACGTTGCCGACACTGAGAATGTCCCTGACTCCAATGCGGAGAACCCCAAGCTGCAGTTTGCAGCTGGCACTGAGCCCAAGAATGACAAGTTCAACAACAAGACGGAGATGATCAAAGTGGCTGATGACGAGCCTGAGATCCAGGTCCTTAAGCTTGGAAGAGGAGTACAACGAAGCTCCACAGCCCTACGGAGGCGATCAATTTCCTGCATACCTGAAACCTAGCAAACTCCGATACCTGAGCAAGCTCTACAAGGCGATCCCTGAAGAGTTCTACACAAAGACTCAACGAGCACCTGTGACACCGAGAAATGCAAGGTCATGGGCAAAGAAAAGAAGAGGTGCCCACTTTCACTTGTGGGAGATGTGTAGCGGCTCTGGCCGTTTGTCCTTCCTCGCACTTTGCGCAGGACTGTCGGTGATGTTCCCGCTGGACTACAGATATGGCTGGGATCTTGGAAGCCCTGCTCACAGGCGACTCATCAATGAGATTGAAGAAACCTTCCAGCCTGACGTTGACTTCATGAGTCCAAGCTGCAGGCCCTGGGGCATCTTCTTCAGTTCGACGAGATCTACAACAACTCAACAAGAACGAGAAGAAGAAATGCCTGTGATCAACTACCTCAAGAAGAAGGCCAAATTGCAGTGCCAGAGAAAGAAGGGCTACATATGGGAACAGCCATGGTCCTCAGCAATAGCAATGTGGGAACGACTTCAAGAAAACCCTGGCCATGTAGATCGCACAGATCAATGCCGTTTTGGCGCACAAGATGAAGTTGGCAATCCAATTTTGAAACCAACTGGATTGCAGAGCAACCTTGCTTTGAAGCACTGTGTCAAGCGGTGCGCTGGCCATTTAGGTCAGAAACATGGCTGGCTTCAAGGAGCAGTACAAGGTGTCAATCGCACTACAGCTGCTGCAGTCTACCCTGAATCATTGGGGAAAGCCATCGTGAAGGACATCAAGCGCTTCATCAGCAACAAGCCGACGGTCTACAACGACTACTATAAGTGTGAGCGCTGTGCCCTTGGAAGAGCCGCCGCTGATGATCTTCGGCACTCCTTTGTGCCTGGTGGATGCCGCCAGGGACGTTGGCCTGAAGGAGAAAATCCCAGAGAGAGAAAGAAAGCCGAGAAGGAGCAGAAGGAGCAGGACGACCTGTTCGACCTCTTTCGCAAGGAGTCCATGAAGAACGACAAGATCCAAAAGGGCAAGCTGTCCATTCACTCCGACATCGCCTTCAACAACGAGCAAGCTTCAATTTTCAAGATGATCATGGTGAAGCTTTTGGATGAGTCCATCAAGGGCTACGAGGAGGCTGACAAGGAGAAGAAGGATCTTCCTGAAGCTCAGTGGCTACAACGGCTACAAGATCCTGTTGCTCTTGGATGGCTGCGCAAGATCTTTGTGGACTACATGGATGCGAAGGGAGCTCTCTCATTCCTACAACCTTGGAGTCTTCCGACACCATCTCCATACTTCACTGCTGAGGAAGCTCCTTTGCGGCTGATCATCAAAGGCTCTGCGGAAAAATGGTCCATTGGAAAGATTGAGGACTATCGAGAAATGAGCGCCAGTCACTGGCATGAACCAATCGACCTTGAAGAAGATTGGCTGGTAGCTATCTTTGGGAGTGATCCTGAATCCGCCAAAACATCCAGCTCATCTTCATCATTGGTCCCAGTTCAACCAGCACAAGACGATGACGAAGCTCAAGATGGAGAACTTGCACAGCTACCACCTCCTGATTGTGATAGTGAAGAACCAGGACAAGTTGCAGTACGACCTGGTTCACTCAAACCTCTGTATGACTTTCGGAGGATTCTTCACAAGCTGCCTCGCCTGGCGTCTTCTGACCCCACACAGGTGAAACGACTCATTGTAGGTCTACATGAACGAGTATGGCATGCTCCAGTTGGTGATGTTCACAACATCCTTCAAAGATGTGGACAGCCATGGGAAGTTGTACAACTGGCAGCTGAAGCTGTGGCATCTTGCGCTGTTTGCCGCAAGTACTCTCGAGCAGGGCGACGCCCCCAACATCGAGGAGCTCATCTTTCTCCAAGCTTCAACGACTTGGTCCAGATGGATGTTTTTCAATTTCAAGATCATCTTTTCATGCTGGTGATTGACGAAGCCACGAGATACAAGGTGGCGACATCCTGCCCTGGGCGATACCTCAAAGATCTCCTGGGAACTTTGATGAACTGTTGGATTCGCTACTTTGGTCCGATGAAGGTTTTCGTCACTGACCAAGAATCTGCACTTATGACCATCGAGGCTGGAGAGGAGTTCCAACGAGCTGGAATCGAGGGAAGGCCTGCTGGCACAACGACAAAGAAGCAAGGTCAGATGCACACCACGACCGGTTTGGTCGAGCGCCACATTGACCTGGTGAAGATGTCCATGCTGAAGATCCAGGCCGAAAGTGGACGCTATGGCATCGGGTTGGAGATGGAAGAGTTGGCTGCAGAAGCAGCTATGTCACAAAACTTGGCCATGAGCGTTGGAGGGTACACCCCATCCATACTACTCTTTGGAGTTCTTCCACGTGGTTTCCTTGAACCTGATGCTGAACATCCACATGGAGACATCACTGCAGAAAGCAGCTTTGAACGATCACTACGACTGAGGCAGATCGCACTACAAGCTGCACAAGGAGCCATACTGGAATCCCGTATTGCGCGGGCAAATCGCTCAAGACCTCATCGCCTTGCCTTGGAAGACATGGTCCCTGGCACTACTTCCATTGAGATCTTCCGTGAAGATGGCTCTGGACAAGGATGGAGAGGACCAGCTGTTTTGCTGAAAGTTCATGAAGAAGCTGGCAACGCCATTGTGGAGTTCCAGGGCAAACCCTACCTGATGAGCCTGAGGCACACATTCGACCACTACGAGATTCCTTCCTCATCTACCTCAACGAGAACAGCTCCTTGACATCAACTGATGTGGAGAAGGCAGCGAAGAGAATGAAACAAGTGGTGGAAGAGTGCTCACCTTTTCGGCCGTTCGCCGTTGGTGAGAGCTTGACGGAAGACAAGGGGGATTGGAAGATGGTCAAGTTCCCCAAGAACGACAGCCCATCTGGCGATCAGATGCTACGAGATGCCAAAACTCTCATGGAGTACCACTTCGAGCACTTCACACTACATGGCATCCGCTTTGGAAGAGGAATGAAGACAATCTCAACACCAAGATTTTCCAAAGGCATCTTGATCACTTGGCCATTTGGCACACTTGGATTTTCATTGACTGAAAACCCCAACTACTCTCACATCCACATCAAAGAATACTTCAAACACAACTTTGAAGACCTTTGCCACATTTACCTCTATGGCTATGTCAAGTACAACCAGGAGGACTCAACCATGCCTGCAAGAATTACCCGAAGAAAACCTCTGGACAAGATCAACTACCTGATGATGGTGAGATGGAAGTTTCCTACGACCACAAAAGGAAAGACCCAGAGACGAGGACAGTTGTCATCGCTCCTGAGAAGAAGAAGTAGAAGATCCTGTGGACTTCAACAGAACTTCTACATCAACGATCAATGTGGTGGATGATGCAGAGATCAAGAAAGATCAGCCTGGAGCCAACGCCAATTTGGTACGAGCTCGATGACAGATGGATACAGAAGAAAGCTGCCCCAGACACCAAGGTGAACAAGACCAACTACTTGCTTCACTTGCACTGCAAGACTGAAGCCTACCTCAACATTGACCTCAAAGATGGCCAGATCTTCAGAGTTGACTCTGACACTGACACGCTGACAGAAGATCAACTGATCAACAACTGGTAGGGTAGGATTTCGAGAACTCCGACCACCAGGAGCTGGAACAGTTTGTGAATGAGAAGGTCTTTAAAAAAGTTGCTCTTGCAGATCTACCAGATGAAGTTGTGGTGGTGGACGCAACTTGGGTACGAAAGTACAAGCGCATGCCGTGCGGCAAGATGAAGGCCAAGAGCAGACTTTGCGCACGTTAGACCCACAAAAGCAGGAGTTGCCAACACGTTCAACCACAGCTACAAGACTTTCTCAACCTCTCATCCTCAGTGTGGCATCCACGCATGACTTTGTCCTGGCCTCGCTGGACGTTTCTGGAGCTTTTCTGAAAGGGCTGACATTTGAGAAGGTTCGCCAGATACTGGCACAAAAGGGCTTGGCATCACCGCCACGCCGAGTGGTGATAGTACCACCTCCAAATGTTTGGAGACATTTGTCTTCTTTTGACCCTTCTTTCAACATGCCTGAAGAGCTCTATGGCGCTTTTGGTTTGGAATGCCAACCACTGCTGGATGATTGCCTGTGGCACTACAAGAATCCTGACGAATCCATCAAAGGTGTCATCACGACCCATGTGGACGACCTTGCCATCACATGCCATCAGACCTTCCTGGACGAGCAGTTCAAGCTGATGACCGAAGCCTTTGGCAAGATCTCTTAGCAGATGACGCCATTTACCCATTGTGGATGTCAATACACCAAGATTCCCGACGCGTACAAGATGGATCAACAAGTGTTTGTCAACGCCCTGAAGGCCCAGGACATCGAGAACACAAAGGGCGGCAATAGACCTTTGACTGCTGCTGAAACAACAAAGTTCCGCAGCATACTTGGTGACTTGGTGGTTTACTTTGGCTTACGGCCACACGTTTGGACCTGATAGCCGACGTGGGCATCCTTCAGTCCAAGGTCACCAAGGCCACTGTGAATGACTTCTTGCAAGCCAGTGCAGTGGTTCGCAAAGCCAAGCTCAAACAGTACGAGAACCTGGGCCTGATCTTCAAGAAGTTCACAAAGGACGTTCCTTGGAAACTTTTGTGCATCCATGATGCCTCTGCAGCATCCAATGGGCGCACATACGCCCAAGAGGGAGTGCTGATTTTGCTAGCACCCGACAACATGAAGTTTGACCCGAAGGTTCACACCATCAACGGCGAGAATGTGGAGGAGCAGATCTTTGGAGGAACAGCACACATACGGTTCTCTCATGGCTCAAAGGCCAAAAGGGTATCATACTCCACAAGTCACTCTGAGACTTTGGCTGCGGTCTCCGGTTTGGAGACTGCGACTTTGGTGAGCCTACGTTTAGCAGAACTCTTGATGCCCGAGAAGAAGCCCATACTTCAACAGCTGGCAGCGTTGCAGGAATCTGGCATTCCCTACTTGCCTGTGGACTCCTACACAGACTGCCGAGACTTTTGGTCGCTGACAGTGGGCTCTACAGCCTTACCTCAAAACAAAAGCCAGCGCATCTACATCCTTGCGATCCGAGAAGCCAGAGTTCAAGGACGCATCAGATGGATAATACTCATCCCAACGCAATCAATGACGAGCGATCCATTGACCAAGGTGATGGTTTCGCGACCTCTACTTTCTTTGATGAGCACTGGGCAGGTGGACTTTGCCAACGAGCTTGGCCACGCAATTGAAGCTCCACGGCTTCCCAAGATCAAAGACTTCACCGAAGATGATTTGGAGCTGGGAGATGACAAGTGGCTTGAGTCCTACATGACTGCCGAGGACCTCCAGGCCATCCAGCTCTACACTACATCACAAGGTACCTGGACGACATCAACGGCAAGGCCAATTTTTGGCTGCTGAATTTCCTGTGCTTCGCCAACGTGATCAGCCGAGCACAGCCGAACAAGATCTCTGACCAGGCGCAATGCAGCGCCGACGACTTTGGAGGAGGAACAATTTCACAAGACCGGCAATACGTACTGGTCACCATTTTGTCAGTCATTTTGGTGGCGATTTTCTGCCTCTGTGGAGCAGTATGGCATTTTTGGAGGCGACTGTTGGCCATGAAGACGCTTTTAGAAGAGCACGCCAACAGAGCTGTGCTGCCGATCGTCGAGAGGGTGATCGACTTGATGTCACCATGAAGAAGTGACAGTGGAATTGGACACTTTGAGAAGACAGTCTGCCGACAGCCGTGGCGACTTGGAAATACTTTTCCGAGCAGTTCGACATGCTTCACCACATCCTGAAGAACTTGCACGACAACGTCTACGTCTTCAAGATCCACGACCTGTAGCCTGTAGCCGAAGAACCAGATGGAGAAAGAGACGCTGGAGTGACATCACCCCAACCTGAACCTGAGTCACCAAGGGGACGACGCTTTAGAAGTGATGCCTCAAGATCACGAGATGGAGAACGAGAAGGGCCAGAGAGCGAAGACTTCGAGGAGGAGTACGATCACACAGATGATCCTTCTTTGGATGACTTCATCCACGACCAGACCGAATACGAACGACGAACTCAACAAGCACATGCTCGAGCCCGACAGACAAGAACATCTGATTCACCATCTCACCATCAAGGGCAACAACCTACAGGTGGCGATTCATTCCTATGTGCAGCGATACTTCAACGATGGGCGAATTCCTTCAGCAACAATCGACCAGCTCTACAGCGAGCATGCTCCCTACCATCCACTGGTGGGACAAGAAGGAGATGAAATCTGAGTGCGCGGGCAAAACTATTTCATCCTACAAGAAGGAGAAGAAGAATTCCAGTTTCGACCACTGGAAGGTTTGCATGGATTCCGCCTTTCGAGGTTGACGGCCAGACAAGGCCCAAGTTTGCTGCCGCATGAACGACCCGGACGGATTCAAAACTATCTCATGCACTACCAGAGAATTTAGATGGAACCCAAGCACTACAACAGCACGATGAGCAGACTCGACTTTTGGACGTGACATGCAGCCCCATTTCGCCTGCCATGTGTAACAGCCACATGACCCATGCACACGCAGGTGCACCTTTGGCCCTAACCGTTAAAAGAGCTGCCATTCCGAATATAGACATAGGTATGGACGATGTATCAAAGTTGGGTTGGATGGCTCCCCGCCAGAAGTCAACCCACCTTTTAGCTCCGCCTGAGGGAGGCATTTCTTGGGAGATCTTTCCGCCCATGCCGATACCTGGTCTTGATATGGCCTTCGATACTTGGCGAAATTCTCTGCCTGCGCCCAGGAATGGGGTATACACTCCCGTCATCTTGATTGAGAAATGATGATAAACCATGGGATTTGGGGGCCACTATGTTACTATGTTTGAACGAACCGACGTGTAAGATATTGAGCCACCATTGACAAGGATTTGCCATGCACTTGGCCAGTGACATGGATTTGCGATGTTTTCTTACGCACCTTAGCCCTAGCCCACCACAAACCCACAGCTGTGCTGCACCTGAGATGTGCATCCCCAATTCGCACAAGAAATGGGGATTCCACGCTTCAGACGAGGCCAGTCGCGGACGGTCAACTTTCATCCTTCAGTTTGGGAATTTCGTAGGTCCAAAATGAAGAACCAGTGACTTGACCCATCCTTGCCGATTTCGATTGGTTTTGCGAGTTCTTGGACAGGTGGAACACCTCCTTGATGATGAGGACAATTTTGGGGGCGTCTTGGGTGAGCAAATGAATCCCTTCCCCCGGATACTTGGTCCCCCAGAATGAATGAATCCAGCACTAAACCAGGGCTTCTGCCGGGGTATGTCATATTACCATTTGACGGATGGAATTACATGATGGCAACTGCGACGTGACAATAGGGCACACCAAGCCCGATAAATCCTGCTTCAAAAACAGGGAAAACACGCCGCAGTGACTTTTTGTGTGGTAAATGTGGGTTGTATTTATAGCTCCCCCCAGACAGAAAGGGTTCAATTTATCCTTATTGTGGAATCAGATTTTACCAATTCCATATCTTCTCCAATTTTCCAACTACTTTAGACTTGGATTGGATCAAATTCTATCTTTTTTTCGGAGTTCAAATCATATTGATCCCCCAACTCCTTTTTTTTTTTGGGGGGGTTCCCCCAGATCCTGTCGCAGCCAGGACTGTGGCCTGGAGTCTGGGGCAGAAGGGCTGACCAAAAAGGAGAAGAGAAACTGCAAGGGGTTCCGAGGGCTGCAGATGTTTTTTTTCTTCTGAGTTTGGGATTCAGAATGGAGGATGGAGATGAATTATACGGCTACCTAATATCCATGTTCTTTTGCTGTTGGGCTTTGGAATTAATTGTGGCGGAAATCGTAGCTGCCATCATCAATTGAGATGGGGCCTCGGGGGAGCTGCAAGGGTACCAGCATCATCCAGCAGGGTTCGAAGACTGGAGTTCCTCCTGGGACTGGATGTGCTAATTCGACGGTTTCCACTGTCTTGGGGGTACCCCATTTATCATCCATGAAGAATTTTTCGGAGATTTTCCAAAGAGGCACTAAACCATCTGGGGATTTCCCATTGAATCTGGGTTTCCCCATTGTTTCCTTCAGGCTCTACGCGAAGCAGAACAAGCGCGCCAGCTTTTTGGGCATCCCCGTGGTCTTTCTCCAGCAGCTGGCGGTCTGCGGCCGCTGCACCGTTTGCGAGGCCTTTGCCAAGGCGGGCTGTGAACATAGGTGGCTCAGATGTTGACGCGCATACATGTAAAGATATTAGATATATAGTAATCCCGAAATAGATGGACAAGTACCATGACCATCAAATTAGTAGGGATTTACTTTTCCATCTATTTGGGGATAACTATAGATATATACAATTACATACATATACGCACGTGTGAGGCACATATTTAGGTGTGTTTGAATTGCATTTTTGTATATATACATATAAGTATATATATATATATATATATGCAATCTTGGTCATATACACACAGACAGAGAGAGATAGATGGATGGATGGATGGATGGATGGATGGATGGGTGGATAGATAGATAGAGAGATAGATAGATAGATAGTAGGTAGATAGATAGATAGATAGATAGATAAATAATATATATCATATATCTACATCTATATCTATCCTAAACCTATGGTTTTCTTTCTTTATACCTTCACCGCACCATTCTATGGGCCATGAAAATAGACTAACATGCATTTAATATACCTTTGAAAAACCATCTGATAACACCTTTAAAGTACCCGTTAATATACCTTTAGCATACCGTTTCATATAACATTTGTATACCTTGAAAATACCTTTATTATTCCTTTAATGTACCTGTAGCATATTGCACACATACAGCCATGACCTGTTTCTTTCAAAAAATACTCCATACATCGAAGGGCTTTACTTCATAGTATATAATGCTTCTTTGCCTTATTGCATGCTTTTCAATCAAATGGTTCACCGGCTTGTGAAGGGAGCTTTGCCCACATTTGCACCAGCATTTTAAGGAATACCGCAATCGTTTAAAATGGGTACTCAATGGATTCCATTCTGAAATAATGTTGTCGTCCTTCCATGCTCAGGAGTCCTAGGGGAATCTTAGACCTTAAATCTTAGGTGTAGCAGGGAATGCAGTCTGAATGCATTCTTCTCAGAATGCTATCAGTGAAGTTAAGTTCAATCAGCCTAAATACCATGTTTGCTAGACATTATATATATAATATTATGGTACCCCTTCTTGAAACTACTGCCAAAGTTTCCTCAAACTAACCATGAAAATTAGTCCCTACAATATTGCAAAAAGTGCCGTAACCACCAGTAAAAGTAGTAAAAGGGTAGTTTTTTTTTTGGTTGGGGGGACGGCGGGTACCAGATATTATATATTACACGCGTCGCCTGTGTATATCACACACACACATATATATGTACTGTGCTGTGCTGTACTGTACTGTACCGTACTGTACTGTATGTGTTTAGTATATGTTTAGTGTATGTTTAATATATGTTTAGTATATGTTTAGTATATGTTATCTTATGTTATGTTGTGTTATGTTATGTTATGTTATGTTATGCATGTATGTATCTATATATATGTACGTACTCATACACATACACATGTGTAGATATACGAGATATGTTATTGTTACAAGAATCCACTGCTGAAACATATCTCAGGTGAAAGATCTCTGGAAGAAGCTGAAATACGCTGCCCGGAAGGTGGTCAGTGGCCTGATGAAGGCCAAAGAGTTTCTCTTTGGCTCCTCAGACGGCGCAGTTGGAAGAGCAACAGTTGATCCGCGTGCATACATATATATATATACATATATATATATATATATTATATATTATATATATTATATATATACATATAATACATGTAGGCATGTGCATGTGTGTCAGTGTAGAGTCCATAAACTGAAACTTCTATTGTGTGCTGCGATTCGCTTTCGGTGCTGCCCTGTCCCAAACTGCTTTGAGGCAGCTAAGGATTCAGCTACGCGTCGCAAGAAGTTCGGGATGGAATGAAAGAACGCTTCGCCACGTACTTCCCGGTGACGAAAACGTCAGAAGATCATGGCACCAGCATGCTGGAAACCGTCCCTCGATAGTCGATAGAAACCTGAAAATTTGAACATTTAATTTAGAAAAAACATATCTTTGATTCTATGCGTCAATTACTTACGGAAACTTCCACCTGGTTACACTATGAACTATCCAATTCATCATCATCAACTACGTACATCAGTAAGATTCCGACCCTTGCGAATGTTGCATGCAAAACGGAACGCTCAAATCACATGCAAGTTTGCAGATTTACAAGTATATATCAAGGAACGGTGCTTCTGGGCAGCCAGCCAAGGCACAGTCGAACTCTGACAGTGATGAGGGGCAGGAGCAAATCTTTCATGAGTCTGGGATGGAATAGAACCCTTTGTAGATTTGATTGTCCTGACCCAAATAGTTCGAGAGAGAGGGCCTTTGTGTACAACATTTGGCAGTGCAGGGAACGGCTGGAACATTGAACCCCCAAGAGGGTCTGACAATATGTAAGACCAAAGCAGCTCGGGGTAACCCAGGATGCCAGCGAATGTCCAAACATGTCGAAGTATTCATCCTACCGTGCGCATGGATGTTTGAAAGACAATGTTTGCATTACGCAAGACAAACCAATATTATTTGGGATCTGCAGGACAGCAAATAGTTAGGACGCTAGTGGTTCCAGAAGGCTGGACTTGCATGCTTCAGCTGCCACTTGGATGGAAAATCCAAAGAAAAATCTTGTAACCCACCTGCACTTTGGAGGAATCAACTGCTAAGAAACTGAGTTTTCGAGAACTGTTTGCAAGTTTTGGTGGCCAAGGATGCGTTGATGAAACACCTCCAGGGCAAGACACCTGAAATGGTCCAACAGCATTTGTCTATGCTGCGCCTCGACCTAGAAGTATACCTTGGGGTTGAAAGCTTCAAACAGCAAGCAGTGGCTCAGTGGTTTTTTCGAGGAGATTTATATATTTTTTTAAAGGCCAAAGTTGAAACCCAAAATCCATGAAGAACCTGCCTACACCAAGGGAAAAATCTCTGGACCAGGCGGACCTTGAAGAAGATGACGCATGGCCTGGGAATTCCTGGGTGAACCTGGCGATTCCAACTCGCGTTTTTCTGAAAATAGGAGGGACACCACAGTTTATCTCATAGGTGATCATATTTTTCCATTTTTAGGTATCATTTTTTTGGGTTTCAGACCCCCAAATCTCCTGGTGTAAACCGTAATTTTCATTAATTTTCCATATTGAATATAACTGACGAGTCATTTTATGGCCATTTACTCACCGGTTTAGCAATTTCAAACCTCAGCCTCCAAAAGATCATTTTATGGCCGTTGGATTTGTCTGAAGCTGGGGAACCCCATTTTCCCCATTCAAATGTTTTGTTTTGAAAACGTTTCCCCATTTTCGGGTGCCGGATGCTGCTTAGATAACTTGGTTTATAGCTCGGTTAACCATGGTTTTGCGGTAGTTATTTATATAAACAAATTAAAGTAACCTCAGTGTGACCTCACCGCACACTATGGTTAGTAGGGTGAACTATCCCCACACGACCAGAGTTTCAGGTTAGTGAATTACTATAATTCACCCGAATATATCTACAGTTAATGGGGATATGGGGTTTATAAACCAACTTCAAATGGCCATAAGATGGATATATGGGATAAATCCAGCATGTTGGGACGGAGGACCAGCTCGATGCTGCGAAGAAGGCACTCCATGGCCATGCGGCCCAAGCAAGGTGAGGGCGGTGTTTTGGAGCTTTTTGGGCGCAGATTTTATGGAGATCATGGGGATGAAATGACACATTTTCTGGGATTTGATTGGGATGATGTATGAGTGTCTGAAATTGAAGGACACCAAAAAAAGTGGCAAGTTCAGTAGAAACAGTGATGAAACAACATGAATAACAACATAAAGTAAGTTGTTACTTAGTGGGAACATGATGATAAAGCATTGGTTTCTTTGGGTATGCCATGGTATGCCGCATTTTCAGACAAACCCTTACGAGCAAACATGTCGAACGATGTTGAAGTTTTTTTTTCTCGACCTGCTTGTGCATCTAAGTTTGGAACAGGGACATGCTGGAAGCCGTGAATGCAATCAAGAAATGGTGAGTTTCCCGTAAATCTACAACCTGGAAAAAGTCATAAAGTAAAATCCTTCTAAGATAAGGGCAGTTTCCCAACAGCGTGTGTCGAGAATGAGAAAGCCTGACCTCCTCTCACGCCGAAGGCAGAATTTGGAGGAGCAATTGCCAACCCTGCTGAGTAACAAGGAATGTCAGGAGCTGGTGAGACTTGGCTGGGAAAAAGGCTGACAAAAAATGTCACATGTATTTAATGTATTTATTTACTGTACAGTACTTAGACTACTTGATTCATGTCAAAAAGGTGCGTTTTAGTTTGCAAATGCCACGCTTATGAAGGCAAACAAGATTTTTTTGGTTCATGGTGCTTGGGGCATTGATCTAAGCGCTTTCTCAGCAACTTTGCCAGCAGCAGCTGAGGCAGACTTCCCTTGCCAGTCAAGTTCTGACAATCACACTCTATGTGGAGTTGCCACGCGCTCTGACACTTGCCCAAAGCGTGAAACATGACTGGGTGGTGGTTTCAAGACCTGGGACGATGGTTCCCAGTGACTAACATTATTCTAAGAGGGTTAGCACCACCAACCACATGAGGTTTAAGGACGGAATCATGCGGGCACCGCGCCCCTGTTTCCTTAGGAATGCAGCTCTGCACGAGCCTCGTCAGACTTTAGATTCCTTCCACTTGATGTGAACTCTGGAAGAACTCCCTGCACTGTTGATCGGGGTCCCATTTTAGCAGATGATTACGGTAGGGGAACCCTCGCAATTCATCAACTTCGGGTGAATCCAGGGTTGACACCAGGGCTGTTGCTGCCCGTCAGTTGGTGATGGGCAACATTGCCGGCGCCTTGCATTCCCTGCTGCCCAAGATCTATCTCCAGGCGTTACCTCATGGAGGACGAGCCTGGCCCGAAGCTTGTGTTGATCCCAAACGTGGCAATGGAACGCAATGAACATCCAATCTAATCCAACCGGTTGAAACTATCAGGATCTAAGTTGGAGGGCAAAAAATTCTGCACATGTCCGACCAGTTGACAAGAAAGGATTAAAGTTGGCTCAACTTGGATTCCTTTCAGGAGGACACGCCTCGGCCACGGCGATGGACAAGTGCTTGCAGGCCTTGCAAGCGCAACGGAAGCCGCAGCTGGTCTAAAAAATGGGGTATACCGTATGCTTCGACATTAAAGACAACTATTTCTGGGTGATATTCGGGTACATCATGCTTTGTCATTATTTTTTCACATTCAATGACCATTTATTGGGGTATACGCAATTTTTGGGCAAAGAATAGGGATCACTTGAGCAGCGCATGCCCGGTGAATCCCTGGTGGTTGGCGGTGGATGGCGAAATACTCCGTCATACAGTATACATAACAGATATAGATACAGATACACATACGCATACACAGACGCACACACACACATATATAATAATAATAATAATAAATAATAATAATAATAGTAATAATAATAATAGTAATAATAATAATAGTAATATATACACACATATCTACACACACACATATATATATATATGTATTTACATACATACATATATATCCCGACGGATCTTTCACCGTCCCATGATTTCTCAAAAACGTCGTTCTCGTGCTAGCAAAACGCACATTCTGGGTCCAAAAAAGTTTCTTAAAAAAGTTCATCGCAAGATGCTTTCGTCAACCCTTCCAGCATTTTGTGGTCAAAAACGTTCCGAGTTCGGTTTTCCTTTTTTCAGCTCACAGCTTTGCCAGGTAGAGGCCCGTTTTGGCCAGCAGGTCTGCAGAGTTCATCTCCCAGCGCCATTGTGCGCTGCGGATGTACTTCCACAGCAAGGGATTGGGTTTGGATCCACACTTTGAAGCTATCTTATCTGGCACACCAGCTTTCTGAATGGTCCAACAGCTGTTGACATGCCCCACCCCACCCCACCCAACCCCAACGCCATGCGTAACGTAGCATCAACTTCATGACGCAAGTGCAAGCGAACGTTGACATGCCCCACCCCACCCCACCCAACCCCAACGCCATGCGTAACGTAGCATCAACTTCATGACGCAAGTGCAAGCGAACGTTAACATGCCCCACCCCACCCCACCCAACCCCAACCCCATCCGTAACGTAGCATCAACTTCATGACGCAAGTGCAAGCGAACGTTAACATGCCCCACCCCACCCCACCCAACCCCAACCCCATCCGTAACGTAGCATCAACTTCATGACGCAAGTGCAGCGAACGTTAACATGCCCCCACCCCACCCCACCCAACCCCCACCCCAAGAGGTTTAAGATGATATGTACCAAAAATGTCGAATTTGTGGGCCGATAAAAGATCCGACTGCATATATATGTATATATATATAATATATATATATATATGTATGCAGACAGACGGACTGGCAGATGGACGGACGGACGGATAGATAAAAAGGCGAACATGCATATGTGTATATAGATATACACACATGTATATGTATATATGGTATGTATTCGGCATGGTTCAATAGGAACTTCATTGGGTTCAAATTTTGGCCACTTGATGAGGTTGATAGACACCTGCACTCACGAGCATCCATTGCTGTCTTGCACTGCGCGCACCTACCAGAGGCTCATGGAAGGCGGGCAGATCTGTTGGTCTATTCAATTCAATTCTATTCTATCCTATTCGATTCTATAAAATAGTGCTGCATTATGCTATATTCTTTTGAATTCTTTTGTATATATCATTTCATGATAGTACATTACATCGCAGTACATGTACACGCACAGAGAGAGAGAGAGAGAGAGTGCTAGTAATGTTAGTTCCAAGACTTCTTCCTCCGTTTTGAAGGTCTGAAAATGGGGACATGCAAATGGCATTTTTGAAATGATGGGCAACCATGATGCCATGGAGTGCTTCAATTTTGAGACAAAGCCAGGAGCATTGTCCCAAAGGTGGTGGCCTTTGAGGCATGATGAAAAAGGCACCACCGTTGGCTCCATCAATTTGGGCTACAAATATGCGCCCTGGTAGCAATCTTCACATCTTCCGTGAAGACTTGGAACTTACTCAGAATTTCATGCCCCAAATCTGGATGGCTTCAGGAAGCCAGAGTGGTCGGTCATGGTGTTTTGGGCACCGGTTTTTGAGCACTGCCGTGCCACCCCTTTTTTGAGCGAATTCTCCGCCCAGGACTCATTGATGCAATCCTTGCAATGTGCCGCAAAGGACAGTTGCCTTGAGATGTCCTTGGCGAACCTCGAACAGAAGGACCTGGGACCCTTACAGGGATGATATCATCCTTGGGCTTCTTCATCCGGTGCATGAAGACCTCCATTCAAACACAGGTTGGTGACTTCCCTGACCAGCGCCCGTGATCCTGAATCCTTGTGTGGGGCCATTTTTGTTGATTGTTTAAACACAGCAAACTCAAAACCCTACAAACACATACAAACCCTAAATTCCAAAAACCCAACCCTAAACCCTAAATCCGAAAAGCCTAAAGTCAAAATGACTGCGAATAGCCAGTGTTTTCGTTCATCCTGTTGACAAATGCAGAACCTTGTTTGGGTGTACCATTGAGGCATGGGCGAACGTTTTGTTTGGCTCAAACACCACTGTGCTGTCCCACAAGATAGGGGAAACAAAGTCACAAAGGCTGGCTACACAGGCCAGAAGAAATCACTTCAAAGTTGAATTCAAAGCGGCAGCATTGACATTGTGCATTTCCCCAAATTTCATAGGTACGTTTTTCCTCGGTTTCTTGTAAAGGATTGGCACATCCATATTTCTCCATATTTCTTCACTCTTCGTTTCTCCGCCAATCTCCGCCACGAACGATGCCACCAGGAGCTGACAGTATCGGAGATGGAAAAGGCGGACCAAAACCAACTTGCACGATTGGAACAACTGCAATGCGCCTTCGCCGGTGCCTTGAAATATCTTGAAATGATGGACTCTTCGGGCCAGGGTGGCAATGAAGAATGGTACCCTAAGGTTGGGATGTTTAGGGTGGGATGTTTTTGGGATGTTTTTTGGCTAAAAGCTCAATGTGCACGAGTCGAAGATGTGCAGCATTGTGTGCACTTGTGTTGTTCCAGTGGCTGTCCAAACCGCGTGCAGAAAAATCCGAGGCAGCCGCATTGACAAAGAGGCCGCTTGCGGAATAGAAGACATGTGTGTCGGGAGTCGGGGATGATTCTGCAACTAGCTAACTTTAGACCAGGACTTCCTACGAGACTAGGTCACTGGTCACTAGTCTTGGGCCTCCGACCTGGTCAGAATCCTTGTGTTGGATGTTAGGGTTCACTTGGCCATGCACTTCTGCATAAGCTCAAAAGGGTCAAACAGTTGGCAGGTTGCACCAGCAGGTGATGGTGCGTTTGGTGTACCAAACTCATCCCTCTATTCCAAAAGGACCATCGCCCAATTTTCCCAGGAATGGGTTGTAGAAACCATACCCCAAAACCAAACTATTTTCAGGTTTATTGATCCCTTCTGGAAAACCCTTATTGGAGTCCCTTATTGGAGGTGTTTAGTGGGGGGATTGCATGAGGTTTGCCACGCCCTGAGGACGGGGAGAAGGGACAGCTTCCTGTCTTCACCGACAAGATTTGGGCGGCTGGATTAAAGGCCCACGCCTGGTCTTCGGAACACAACACCAGAGATCTTTGGGCTGCAACGCTGGACCTACCAGCGAATGGAAAGATATATGTATATAATATATGTACCTAATCTATCGATCGATCGATCTATCTATCTATCTGTCTATCTGTCTATCTGTCTATCTGTCTATCTGTCTATCTGTCTATCTGTCTATCTGTCTATCTGTCTATCTGTCTATCTGTCTATCTGCCTATCTGTCTATCTGTCTATCTGTCTATCTATCTACCTATCTGTCTATCTATCTATCTATCTATCTATTTATCTTACTATCTTATCTGTCTTATCAATCGTATCAATCTTATCTATCCTTTCTATCCTTTCTATCCTATCTATCCTTTCTATCCTATCTATCGTATCTATCCTATCCTATCCTATCCTATCCTATCTATCCTATCTATCCTATCTATCCTTTCTATCTATCCTATCTATCCTTTCTATCTATCCTATCTATCCTCCCTTTCTATCCTATCCTATCTTTCCTATCTATCCTATCCTATCTATCCTATCTATCTACCTATCTACCTAGCTATCTATCTATCTATCTACCTATCTATCTATCTATCTATCTATCTATCTGTTCCAATCTAATCTAACCTAACCTAATCTAATCTAATCTATCCAATCTACCTAATCTAATCTAATCTAATCTAACTAATCAATCAATCAATCTATCTATCTAATCTAATCTTAATCTAATCTAAATCTAATTCTAAATCTAGTTCTAAATCTAATTCTAATTCTAATTCTAAATCTAATTCTAAATCTAATTCTAAATCTAATTCTAAATCTAATCTAATCTAATCTATCTAATCTAATCTAATCTTAATCTAAATCTAATCTAATCTAATGAAATCCAATCTAATCCAATCCAATCCAATCTAATCTAATCCTATCCTATCCTAGCCTGTCCTATCCTATCCTATCCATCTATCTATCTATCTTTCTTTCTTTCTTTCTTTCTTATCGATCGATCGATATCTATCTATCTGTATATACATATATACACATATGCATATACATATATCATTGAATATAACGGTGAGAGAGAGATAGATAGATAGAGAGAGAGAGAGATAGATAGATAGATAGATATATATATATATATAAATGGATATTTATATCCATATGTATACAGAGAGAGAGACATATAATGACTCTTCGAGATGGCGATAGAGAGAGAGAGAGGTACATATATATATATATTATATGTGATATGTCGGCACATGAATATACAATGAGGCATATTACAGTGGCACACAAAAGGGAGAATCAATTTGGCAGCGGAGCTTGCGACTGAACATGGCACTAGTTGTCTGAAGAATTCAGGAGGACATAATGGTAGGGTGCGTAAGGAGAACCTTTGAAGAGTATGATCTGAAGGAATTGGCTGGTGAATCGCCCAAAAAAAATCAGCCAGAAAAAAAAATGGCCATGGAATCCGGCTTACCTTCGGGTAATCAGACATGGCTTTCTGGAAAAACACCCATTTAGTTAGATGACTGTTCCCCCAGCAGACCTTAGTTCAGGGGTAGCCATGTTTGATGACACAGGAGAGTAAATCCGATTCATTACCATTAAATAAAGCCATGATAAACCCTTAATAACCAATAAGCAATGATAAAACCATTCATTACCATTAAACAAAGCCATTGTTTAATAGGATTAAGCCATGATAAACCATTAATAATCATGATGCACCATGACCAGTGAGCCGACTGAGTACTCGGCCTCGTGCCCATCCATGGTGCCGTTCGTGGCGGCCTTTTGTGCTGAAGATTTGAAGTGCATGGACGCCGACAAAGCAGGGGAAGGCCGGCCGGGTGCTTGGACGTCACCAAGCCGCTTAGGGTTTCAAGGGAAATGGAGATATTATGTGGGATATGATATGTTGTTGCATAGTAGTACTGCATGTATACATACTTTTCATCCTTCTACTCGTGTGGCTGTGGCTCAAGAAACAATGCGCCTTGCGCAGGGTTGTAACTAGCTGGATTTGTGGTAGTTACCGGCTTTTACCTTGTTTCTACAGGTTATCAGCTGTATAGCCTCCAGATTTTTTGTGGTAAAATTGACTTTTGGAAATAAAACTAAATCAATTCAAATCCCAACAGTTGCTGGTAACATCATTTTCAAGCATGTTGATTCCGCATGTTTGATGTTGAAACCGTTTCCTGCTAACTTCCATGGTTTTCCCATAGTTTTCCCTGCGTTTTTTGTTTCCCTTCACTTGGCCCTGGCCGAGGCATGTTGCAACCGCTGCAGTTCGAGATGGTCGCCGCTCGCGCCCGCGAGGCAGTGCAGGAGCTCTCCGATCTCTCCATGAATTCGGTGCCTGGGTCGGTGCATGGGTGGTGATTTGATTGCTTAAGGCTGATGGTCTGACGGTTCTTTGGTGAATAACGGTTGGTCAAGGGTTAATATTGGCCAAAGGAAGTTTAGAAGCCAAACTTCCGACAATATGGACCGATGGAAAAAGCAGAGGTGGGAAGAGTTAGAGAAGAGAAGAGAAGAGACGAGACGAGACGAGACGAGAGGAGAGGAGAGGAGAGGAGAGGAGAAGAGAAGAGAAGAGAAGAGAAGAAGAGAAGAAGATCAGAGAAGAGAAGATAAGAGAAGAGAAGAGAAGAGAAGAAGAGAGAAGATCAGAGAAGAGAAGGGGTCAAAAGAAAGAAGAGGAAGGTTCGCGAAAAGGAAGAAAAGTCGCGACGCAGTGTTTTTCCGATGGCAGTTTTGGAAGTTTAGATGTGGAAAAAGTGCACGCCGTTCTGGCGCGAAGCACATTTGGAAGTCAAAATGGTAAAACGGACCACTTTTGGAAGTTGAGCTGTGGAAAAAGTGCACGGCCTTGTGGCGCGAAACACATCTCGAAGTCAAACGGTCTCGGGCCACTTTTTGAGGTCGGAAAAGTGCACGCCGTTGTGGCGCGAAGCATATTTCGAAGTCAACGTGGCAAAAAACAACTTTTGAAAGTTCAACCGCGCCACACCACACTAAACTACAACTACAACTGCCACAACAACAACGACGACTACTACTCCAACAGCTACAACAACTAGAGCGACAAATGCAACCGCAACTACAACAGCAACAGCTACTACAGCTACAGCTACAACTGCAACATTACAACTACAATAGAAAAAACAACTTGAACGACAGCTACGGCTGCAGCTACAACTACCACGACACTACACTACAACTACAACTACGTTACCGTTACACACACTGGCCCACACTACATCCAGCAGTTGTGGTTGATGTGACCGTTGCAACAATTCCAAAAAGCACAGCTCCAACCACCTTTCGATCCAGCAGTGGGTTCGCTCTGCTATCCATGCATCACAACAACTCACCTCTCCTATCATGTCCTATACTTGAAACTTCTGCACGTGCCTTGCGCGGTACTACTGGTAATTCAATGTAATTAATGGTGATTACTGGTGAAAGCATGGTGGAAGTGAAGAATGGTTAATACTGGTGATCAATGGTGATTCATGGTGATATGGGAGGAGAAAATAATGGCAACTTTGATGGGGAAAATGATCATTATCCATTGGGCTGAGGTGTTTCGCACCGAATTTTTCAGAGACACGCAAGTGGAACATGGCTTACCCTGGTGTAACCAAACGCGGCGATTGCAGGTCACCTACAAGTCAAGGCTTTAATCGGACAAGCAGCTATAAATGGCGGATTTCCGATTTCCATGCTTGATTGCCAGAGGGTATAATGGGGGTATCATGGGATCAATCATCAACTTTAGAATGGGAATATTGTGGGAGATAGTTGAACATTGCTCAGTGGTTGACGGAGGTGTCCTTGGAAACAGGGATGTAGTGCAGAGATACGAGGGAAACCAACCATTATGTGGAGTTTTTGGGTTATAGCTAACCAACTATCAACGTGGAATATGGGTGCCCTTTGGGATTTTATGGGATATGGCTGGGAAGATATGGGATTACAATGGGAACACAGAAAGAATATCATGAGATATAACGAACCAACTTAATATGATTCGGGCGTGACTGAAAATAGTGGATTTATGTTAGTTTATTTTTGGGGAAAATGACTTGGTTCCTGATTGTAAAAAAAAATCAGGGGTAGACCTAACATGGGAACCAAATGGGATGCAATGGGATGAGGGACATACATACGACACTGGAAACACCAAAGAAAGGCAGGCACCGTTAAGATAACAATTCTTCCAGTGGGATTTCGAACCTTTTTTGGGGTTCCGGAATATTTATATACACTGTAAACTTTTGCTTTTAGCCCCAAAGCTGTTGTGGTTTCTGCAGAATGCTGTGATCCACTTCTGGGATAGGAAAAGTTTGGATTTTCTTTGCATGCTCAGTTTGGTGCTCCCATCATGTCTATAAACCTGGTCTTTATTGACAGTCATCCCGCCAAATATGGTATGTATCATGCCATCATAGCAGGGCGTGTTGGAAAATGGGAGTTTGCTGCATGCTATGGCCAGTAAAACATGGGGAACATGATTGCTGTACGGTGACTGGTTAAGCTCTGATTTGCATAGGATGACTTACATGCTCTTTAATACATCAAATTGGAGGATTAACCTCGCTACATGGCCATTAACTTTACCACTTCAACCAACTGTCATATGCGAGAGCAGCTACTTTGTGCGAACCAGTGCCAAAAATGAATATGGGTTCATCCCACATTTATCGCCGGTTCCACTGACGACAATCAATAGCAATTGATTTGGGCATACCCTAGTTCTTGACAAATTGAAATGGTCCTTGGCAGAGCACCGCGGGCTGTCAATCAACAGAGTTTTCTGTTTGCTTTATATTCGTGATATGTTAGATCTATGTTGGCACGTTTATTTATATATATATTTTTATATATATATATATATATATTAGCATTGTCGGTGCAATCATTGGACGTAAAGCAGCAGGAGACTTGAAATGTCGTTGCCGCGCTCAGGTGCATGGAAAAGAAGATCTTCAGAAGCTGCTAGACTTGGAGCCGCATGGAAGCTGCCAACGAAACACTGCTCACCACTGTTGGGCAGGTAATGGTTGCTCCCTACCTTGGCCTTTGAAAAAGGAGAGAGAGTGTGTGTGATTCGGAAGGGCAATATTTTGTTGGATGTTTGCTTTCTACTGCGCATGTTGCTTTTTCCCAACATCTTTGTGTGGGGTTCTTGTTTTGGTTCTGTATCCCGTCGTCCGCCGCCTCCTCCTCCTCCTCCGCCACGCGCCTCCTCCTACTCCACCTTGTCACACACAATCTTTCACACACATCTCTCTGACATACATCTCTCACATACAACTTTGTCACACACACACAATAAGTTGTGTGTGAGAGATGTATGTTTCACGCACACACACATGTCTATGACATACATCTCTCACACAATCTTTCACACACTAGACAAGAAATGGATCATTGAAGTGATCCGTTGGGAACTGAATCCCCTCACATGCAATTAGATTAGATATAGTTAAATATAAATATATATATATATGTATATATATATATGTATATATATATGTATATATATATGTGTGTAAATATATTTATGCATATATATATATATATGTATATATGTAAATAAATAAATATATATAGAATATATATATATATGTGGGCTATGGTGGCCACCAGCTGCGACTTAAATGCGCCCAGGTGCGCCACCACAGCCCAGCAGGTACGTTTACAGGTCCCGGGGAGGTGTCTTCGTTGATCACCGATCTCCCCGGGACCCCGGTGATCCCCTGATTGAAACTACACGACGGTTGGCCCAAGAGCGAAAAACACGTTTTTCAAGCAGCTCTGAGTATGGTAGTCGTAAAAAATAGTCGGTGAATGGTTGGTTATTTTTTTAGGAGCTATGGAGGGATAAGTTGTGAAAAGTAAGATTGATTAAGAAGAGGATACATGTGACAACCCATGCATATGCACTGTGCTGCTTGTTATAAAGGGCATCATGTGACACTTGTCTTGCAACCATAGAGAGACATAGATAGAGAGAAAGGGAGAGAGAGAGGGAGAGAGAGAGAGAGAGAGAGGGAGAGAGAGAGAGAGAGAGAGGGAGAGAGAGAGCAGGGTCTTCTGTTGTTAGTATTGAGACACTATATTGCAAGACAACATATTAAAGATGTATTATAGGCAGGCGAACAAGTATTGTCAAGACAGTATATTACAAGTACGATTCTTAAGACACTAGTTTGCATCGTATCCTTCGTTTTGCTTTTCACACACAGAACCTTTTACACACAGACGCTTTTGCACAGAAGCTGTTACACACAGGAGCTTTTACATACAGAGACTTTTACACACAGACGCTTTTACACACAGACGCTTTTACACACAGACGCTTTTACACACAGACACTAAACACTTTTACACACATAGGCTTTTACACACAGAGGCCTTTACACACAGACGCTTTTACACACAGAACTATTTACACACAGACGCTTTTACACACAGACGCTGTTACACACAGGAGCTTTTACACACAGACTCCTTTACACACAGATGCTTCTACGCACAGGAGCTTTTACACGCAGACGCTTTTACACACAGACGCTTTTACACACAGACCCTTTTACACACAGACCCTTTTACACACAGACACTTTTACACACATACGCTTTTCTTTTACACACACACACACGCTTTCTTACACAGAGGCTTTTACACACGGACGCTTACACAGAGACTTTTACACACAGACGCTTTTAATTACACACAAACGCTTTTACACACAGACGCTTTTACACACGGACGCTTTTACACACAGACGCTTTTACAGGCAGATGCTTTTACACACACACACTTTCACACACAGAGGCCTTTACATACAGAAGCTTTTGAAGAGTGTGGCTCACTGACATTTTATGGTCCTGAACTCAAACTTTTCTGTTTTTGACATCAAGCACATGATGGCATCGAGCTCTGTTGCAAACGTTAACGTTTGCAGACATTTCTCTAGTGAAGTGCTGTCACATGTGTGATTTACAGCATCATGGTACCGATCTTTTTTGAGACATTTATGTGGGATTTTCCATTAAACAAATGAAATAACATGTGTCATACACAACATCATGGTACCGAGCTTTTTTGGGCCATTTATGTGGGATTTTCCATACTAAAATGAAATAACATGTGTCATACACGGCATCATGGTACCGAGCTTTTTTGATAGTTTCTGTGTTTGGCACAGATATTGTGTGTCATTTACTGCATTATGGTATTGGACCTTTTTTTGTGCAAACGCTTGCAGACATTTCACTAGTGAAGTATAGTCACATGTGTGATTTACAGCATCACGGTACCGATCTTTTTGGGGCCATTTATGTAGGATTTTCCATTAAAAATGAAATAACATGTGTCATACACGGCATCATGGTACCGAGCTTTTTTTTGGGCCATAATGAAATAACATGCGTCATGCACAGAGGCTTTTACACGCAGATGCTTTTACACACACACACTTTCACACACAGATGCTTTTACACACAGACCCTTTTACACACAGACCCTTTTACTCACAGACACTTTTTACACACAGACGCTTTTACAGACAGACGCTTTTACACACAGAGGCTTTTACACACAGACGCTTACACAGAGACTTTCACACACAGACGCTTTTACACACTCACACACACACACACACACTCACACTTGTCTTTTACACACACACGCACCTTTACACACAGAGGCTTTTATACACAGACGCTTACACAGAGACTTTTACACACAGAAGCTTTTACACACACACACACGCTTTTCTTGTACACACACGCTTTCACACACAGAGGCTTTTACACACAGACGCTTACACAGAGACTTTTACACACAGACCCTTTTACACACAGACGCTTTTACACAGAAACTCCTGTACACACAGACACTTTTACACAAACACGGACGCTTTTACACACAGACGCTTTTACACACGGACGCTTTTACACACAGACGCTTTTACACACAGAGCCTTACACAGAGACTTTTACACACAGACGCTTTTACACACAGAAGTTTTTACACACAGACCCTTTTACACACAGAAGCTTTTACAGACAAGAGCTTTTACACACGGACGCTTTTACACACAGACGCTTTTACACACAGACGCTTTTACACACAGACGATTTTACACACAGACGCTTTTCCACACAGAACCTTTTACACAGATACTCCTTTACACACTGACGCTTTTGCACACAGAAGCTTTTTGACCACAATGCGGATACGCCACTTGAACCAAACATTTTGCATCCAGATAATGTTCACTAGCAAGCATGTTCACCGTCAATCTCTGTCATTTCCATGTTGTCCACCAAGAACAAAAGCCGCAACACAAACAAAGTTCCAAAAATGTACATCGTGACTGCCATCATCACCCTCACTGCAACTAAAGCAACCGAGCTCCACACATTGCCAGCGTGGGTGCTATCAATCATCCATCCTCAGCCGGTGTCCAACAGTTCTGTATTATCATGCTAAACACAAATCAATCCTTGCAGTCACAATCTCCAAAGAATCAATGCAAGACCTTATCCACAGAAAGGAAGTATCACTTTCAAGGCATCACTTGAGGCTCCGACCAAACGATTCCTTTGTAGAAAATGTAGTTGAATGCCGCTTGCACAGACTTGTGCGGTAAAACTCCATGCTTGATTTGGAACAACCAGAAAACACAACCACCAAAGAATGCGACACCATGTCCACAGAGACAGAACACAGACACTTTTACGCACAAACCATGTTACACACAGAAGCTTTTAGACACAGACGCTTTTACACACAGACGCTTTTGCACACAGACGCTTTTACGCACGGACCCTTTTACACACAGAAGCTTTTACACACAAGAGCTTTTACACACAGACGCTTTTACACACAGAAGCTTTTACACACAGACGCTTTCACACACAGAGATTTTTATACACAGACGCTTTCACACACAGAGGCTTTTACACACAGAAACTCCTGTACATACAGACGCTTTTACACAGACACTTTTTCACACAGACGCTTTTACACACAGACGCTTTCACACACAGACGCTTTTACACACAGACCCTTTTACACACAGAAGCTTTTACACACAAGAGCTTTTACACACAGACGCTTTTACACACAGACGCTTTTACACACAGAGATTTGATTTTTACACACAGATGCTTTCACACACAGAGACTTTTACACACAGAAACTCCTGTACACACAGACGCTTTTACACAAACACGGACGCTTTTACACACGGGCGCTTTTACACAGAAACGCTTTCACACACAGACGCTTTTACACACAGATGCTTTTACACACAGACGCTTTTGCACACAGATCCTTTTACACAGAGAAGCTTTTACACACAAGAGCTTTTACACACAGACGCTTTTACACACAGATGCTTTCACACACAGAAGTTTTTACACACAGACGCTTTCACACACAGAAGCTTTTTACACACAGAAACACCTTTTACACACGGACGCTTTTACACACAGACGCTTACACAGAGACTTTTAGACCCTTTTACACACAGACGCTTTTACACACAGACACTTTTACACACAGACTCCTCACAAAGACGTTTACACACAGAAACTCCTTTACACACAAATACTTTCACATATAAAAACCGGACCCGTGAAATCACAATTTTTTCCTCAGTTTTTGACGTCCAACGTCCATTTTGTGCGAAAGGCTTGCGATGGATACTCCAAAAATCGCAATTTTCCTCAGTTTTTGACGTCCAACGTCCATTTCGTGCGAAAGGGTTGCAAAGTGACACCTTTTTTCGCAATTTTTCCTCAGTTTTTGACGTTCAACGTCCATTTCGTGCGAAAGGGTTGCCGGGGACACCTCAAATCGCAATTTTTCCTGAGTTTTTGACGTCCAACGTCCATTTCGTGCGAAAGGGTTGCCGCGGGACAAGTTAAATCGCAATTTTTCCTGAGTTTTTTACGTCCAACGTCCATTTCGTGCGAAAAGGTTGCGTTTCGTGGCGCTCCTTAAGAGAGAGATAGAAAGAAGAGCGAGAGAAGATCCGCACATGTGAGGGCATGAAGATGTAGATCTGCAGATGTGAAGGTGTGAAGATCTAGATCTGCAGGTGTGAGGGTGTGAAGATGTAGATCTGCAAGTGTGAGGGTGTGAAGATGTAGATCGGCAGATGTGAGGGTGTGAGGGTGTGAAGATGTAGATCTGAAAGTGTGAGGGGTGTGAAGATGTAGATCTGCAGATGTGAAGGTGTGAAGATCTAGATCTGCAGGTGTGAGGGTGTGAAGATGTAGATCAGCAGGTGTGAGGGTGTGAAGATGTAGATCAGCAGATGTGAAAGTGTGAAGATGTAGATCTGCAGATGTGAAGGTGTGAAGATCTAGATCTGCAGGTGTGAGGGTGTGAAGATGTAGATCTGCAGATGTAAGGGTGTGAAGATGTAGATCAGCAGGTTTGAGGGTGTGAAGATGTAGATCAGCAGATGTGAGGGTGTGAAGATGTAGATCAGCAGATGTGTAGATCAGCAGGTGTGAGGGTGTGAAGATGTAGTATGACGGCTGCATTTTTACGAAGAACCCTTCGCAGGCGCCCTCGGGAAAAAAAATAATATAATGAGCCGCCAGCGAAGTTTTACGTCTGTTCAGACGTTCCACACAGACACACGGGTGTCCTTGCAGATGATGTGAAGGTGAGGATGAAAAGGGGATGAAGATGAGATGAGAGTGAAATTGAGATGAAAGATTACTCAACATGGAGACGAGGAGGGGAAGGCAAAAGAAGAGGGAAAGAGCAAACACCAACACCAACACACCTGGCCCGGAGCGGGCAAACCCTGAAATGGGAAGGAAATAGAAAAGCGGAGGCCGACGGACACGGAACAAGACCAGCGGAGGGTGGGGAAGACGGAAGCGCCTGAGCCAACTTAACACAGCAAAACCTATGCCTACCTAGGTACGCACAGGACCCAATTTACCTGGGGAGGGAAGAACGCATCAAATAGATGAAAAACAAAGAAGCAGCAATTACAGAAGGGACTCAGTTCGATCCTAGAGAGCCGTGTGTTACTCCCAAAACGGGACTGTTGTCGTTCAGGCCACATGGGCATTAAACGGCAGTACAAGTTCAAACGAATTAGGTGCACAATATTTTGACCTCACCAAATACCAAAAGGACCATACCTGCAGGAAGAGGACATGCCTGTTGCCTTTTGTAGCTCTTGTCATGTTTCACTGCGAAAAGCTTGAGCATCTGTGATAAACGAAGGTTTCTGGTTGTTCAGTATGGCATCCCAAAAGCAGACTTAGACTTTCCCAAGGTTCACAAAGACGGCCGGAGCGGCGGGCCACAGTAAAAAGGCTGATGAATGGCAAGGCTGGCTGTTTCACATTACTGAAACGAATTAATGAATTAGAGGTGTAAATTCAAACGTCAAATCGGTCCCCATTCACCCTAAACAGGGTTCCCTCCCAAGGGTCCATGGCACCATGTCGGGGCCACCATGGAAATCACACTAGACAAGAAATGGATCATTGAAGTGATCCATTGGGAACTGAATCCCCTCACATGCAATTAGAGTAGATATAGATTTATATATATATTTATGTATATATATATATATGTGTAAATATATGTATACATGTATATATATATGGGCTATGGTGGCCGCCAGCTGCGACTTAAATGCGCCCAGGTGCGCCACCACAACCCAAGCAGGTACGTTTACACGGTCCCAAGGAGGTGTCTTCGTTGATCACCGACCCCCCCGGGACCCCGGTGATCCCCTGCTTGAAAAAATATAATATAATGAGCCGCCAGCGAAGTTTTACGTCTGTTCAGACGTTCCACACACTCACACACCTCTCTGACATACATCTCTCACATACAGCTTTGTCACACACACACACACGCAACTTTGTCATGCACAAACTTTGTTACACACACGCACACACACACACACTCACACACGCAACTTTGCCACACACACACACACATGTCAGTCTTTGTCACGCACAACTTTGTCACACACACACACACACAACCTCTCACATCCATCTCTATGACATACATCTCTCACACACACAACTTTGTCACACACACACACACGCACACACACACACACACGCAACTTTGTCACACACTCACACACACACATGTCAGTCTTTGTCACGCACAACTTTGTCACACACACACACAATCTTTTGCACACATCTCTCTGACATGCATCTCTCACAAAACTTTGTCACACACACAACTTTGTCATTAACAAGCTTTGTTACACACACACACAACTTTGTCACACACACGCGCAACTTTGCCACACACACACACACATGTCAGACTTTGTTATGCACAACTTTCACACACACACAATCTTTCACACACATCTCTCTGACATACATCTCTCACACACAACTTTGTCACGCACAATTTTGTCATGCACAATCTTTGTTACACACAACTTTGCTGCAGGCGCGGCTTTTATGGTACTGGGTTGGGCCGCTGTTGGTCCGGTTGGGCGCTGCGGGTGGCAGGCGTGGCACTTGGTGACATCAACGCTGCATTTTTTGTGGCAGGCTTCACATTTAGCGACATCGACGTCGTTATCCGTGGGACTTGGTGGCATCGACCTTCGGAGGCGGAGAAGTTAACTGCATGGTGCCAACAACCAATGGTCTTGGCACGCTTTGTTTGGCTACAGATCATACTTTCAATGCGCCTTTCTTTCACGCCCCGCTCTCAGACATACATCAGCAAACGTCCCTTCCACGCACAGCCCTCTCACAAACTCCTCTTCAACAAGCATCTCTGTCACACACACACACACGCCCACACACTTGTATCCGTCCCCAACTGGTGAGGAGGTCGCCTACTGCGTCATCAAGTCTCATTCTGCAAGTCTTGAAAAACCATACATACATGGGCATCATGTGCCCAACGTCCTGATAAACCAACATTGATACATGAATTTAAAGGTGGATTCATGTGGGACCCCCAGCTGCGACCATTGCGCCCAGGAGCATCCCTAGCAGGTACGTTTACACACCTGTCAATGACGGTCTTCGTTGGCCGCAGCGTCAAAGACAGGCCTGCGGCCCCCTGCTTAAGTAAGAAACACAAAACTGAACATCCCACAACGTTCTTTGCCCTTAGTAGAGAGGGTTTGACACACACACACATTTTTTTCCACAAGCGGCATCTTTTTACACACACCTCTTCCACCGACTGCCCTTTAAGGGCAAAACCCTTTCCCCCACACACACACACATCCCTTTCACACGCAGCATTTTCACACGCAACTTTGTCACACACAACTTTGTCACACGCAAACCTGTGACACACAACTTGGACATACTAATTTGTCACACACACACACGCAACTCTTTCACATACAACTTTTGAAATTATCGATCCTCCACCATGCCCTTTGTTTTTCCTGCCTTCTCTGTACCGCTTCAACCGCTGTTTCTGATTATTGGAAGAAGTTGACTTGTGGGGTTATCCGGACCTTTAATTTTTTGCCCTCCGTGAGATACCACTTTTCACTGGCAATGCGAAGTTCGCGCGGTCCGAGGCTCGCCACCTTTTGGGACAAGATGGCGAAATCTGAAGTTTGGGAGCTCACCCCAGAAGAGGACATCTACCAGTGGAATCTTGGACTTCATCGGGTATCAGCGTCTGTGGGGCCCTGCGTCAATGTTTAGGAAAATCTTGGTCTATGTTTCCATGTTTGGACAGGTCTGTAATCGTTTGGGAGTGCCATGTTTGGGGGTTCCTTGCACTAAAACCTAGAGATTCAAATCCAGGGTCCTGGGTCCCATGGTTTTGGGGGTCGACATGGATTCATTTTTGCTGGCCAAAACTTGCCGGTGAGGAATCTGCTGTGGCGGGCAGCCAATGCCAGCAGCAAGGCTGGAAGGATTGTTTTGCTGATGGTTTTCCATCATTTTCCAACCAATTTTCATCCAGTTTACCATCATCAATCAAGCATTTTCCGATATTTCCCACCAACCAACCATTTTCCTCATTTTCCATCCAATCTTCCATCCAATGGTCATCATCAACCGACCATGTCCCCATATTTTCCATCTACTTCTCATCCAGTTTACCATCATCAGCCAACCATTTTCCATATTTTCCATCTAAGTCTAGCCACTTTACCACCACCAACCAACCATCTTTGACTCCGCAATGTGCTTCGCGCCACAGCCGCGTGCACTTTTTTGATGGCCTCGTTGCCAAGAGTGCTCCGAACCTGAAGCGGTTTTAACATTTTGACTTCGGAATGTGCTTTGCGCCACAGCCGCATGCAGTTCTTGAACTTCCCAACTTCCAAAAGTGCTCCGGGCGTGGGGTGTTTTTACCTTTCCCTATTTTCCATCCAATCTTCCATCCAATGTTCATCACCAACCAGCAATTTGTCCTATATTTTCCATCTAATTTTCATCTAGTTTACCACCATCAATCACCAAGTTTCCCATATTTTCCATCCAATTTTCCATCCAATGTTCATCATCAACCAACCGTTTTCTATTTCCATCCAATGGCCATCATCAACCAACCATTGTTTGCCAATATTTTCTATCCAAATTTCAATTTTCTTTCCAATGTTCGTCATCAACCAACTTTTTTTTTTCAATTTTCCATTTAAATTTCCATCCGATGTTCGCCATCAACTTACCATCTCCCATATTTTCCACCCAAAGCTCCTCATCAACCAACCATTTGTTCTTATTTTGCATCCGATTTTCCATCCAATGTTCATCGTCAACCAACCATTGTCCGATTTTCCATAAAATTTTCCATCCAATGCTCATCACCAATGAACAATGTCCAATATTCTCAAACCAATCTTCCATTCAATGTTCATCTTTAACCAACCATTTTCCATATCTTCCATCCAATCTTCCATCCAATCTTCCATCCAATGTTCATCATGAGCCAACCAGCTTTCCCTATTTTCCATCCAATCTTCCATCCAATGTTCATCATGCACCAACCATTGTTTCCATATTTTTAATCCGATTTCCATCCAATGTTCATCATCGACCAACCATTGCTCCCATATGTTCCATTCAGTTTTTTCTTCATCAATCAACAAATTTCCTTTTTATTTTTTTCATGGTTTGATTACTTTCCATCATCAAACTGGATTGATGATTGCCAGGCAGGCGTTCTCTCCACGTGGCCGACCATCGTTGATGCCTTGATGGGGAAGAACAAAACATATGTTGGGAACTCAAAAAGGGGCCGATAAATTTAGAAAAATAGTGCAAATGAACGTGTGCTGTCAATACCAACCAGTGAATCGAGGTATCAAACGCCTATAGACATATATATATACATATATATTTAAATAGCATTTTTTTTTAAACATATATCTCTATATATCCCTATATGATATATAGTCTATTGGTGTATATGCAATATATAGATTCCTTGAATTGTAAAATTAAAACGCTTCAAAGATTTGCCACTTGGATCCAAGGTCGACTGGGCCCAAACAACGAAGTATTGGGAGAGTCTTGGACGTTTTGGACAACGGATTGCAGGAAGCAGTTCCAGTCCGCAAAAGGGTGAGATTATTGCCATTTATAGTATCGGGCAAATGATTTTAATGGACACTGTTGTTGCGATTAGGAGACTGAATATTGAACAACCTGGAAAGAGTAGCATTTTGTGGAGGCATATGATGCAGTTATTTCCATCCTATCCCTTGACGAAAGCTGCTAAGGAAAGTCTTGCAGGCAGCCTTCGTCAAAATGCGTGTCCGAACTCTCGAAAGGAAAAAAATCGGGGAGAAGGTTGGCGCCTGAATCGAGTGCGGGGAGATTGTCCGTGTGGCTGTGGATCCAGGTCAAGCCTCCACAGATGCAAACACGTTTCGAAAGTGCAGTGCAAGCACTGTTTGGGTGTTTGCTATCCATTTTTTGACAAGACTTTTTCAACTCTGTGCTTCTTATCTTAGACAAGTGACAGTGATGGAACCAAATTTTGGAGCCCGTGGTGTTGTCGTTGTCCGAGGTGCCAGATGGGCAGCTCGGCTTCACACCCCTGGGTTGATCTGGGGGGAGCAGATTGCAACAATATGATTTATATGGGACACATTGCGAAACCAATTACTCAACCAAACCCATTGATTGATCAATTTAAACTTCATGTTTTGGGATGCATATCCCAAGAGTGAACCAGTGTTTTAAAATCTGGTGTTGAGATTATGCCAGAGTTTGTGCAACTTCCAGCTGCGGCCAAGGGTTGGAGTTGACAAGATCATGACGAATCTCAACTCCATTTTTGACACCAAGTTCTGCTCGCCTGGTGCATTGGGTGGGATGAACTTGGGATGCATTTCAGCGGCCGTGCACCCTTCGACAATTTTGTAGGAGCATTTTTGGACCAATTTTGGGAGCAATGGGCCAGCTTTCGAGGACCCTTCCCCAAAACAGTAGAACGACTGGCTGCGGCAGTGTGGCCCGCCTTGCCCGCATCGAGGCCCAATGAAGACTTGCAACGCATGGGCATCAGTGAAGAGGTGTTTTGGCATAGTTTTTTTTCCGCCACAGCTGCACCATGTTGCAAGCGATTAGCCTGGAATCATATGGAATCCCTAAAAGTTAGCAACAGAAGGCCATTTCATGAACATTCTGTGGATATGGTAGCACTCTGTGATTCTATCATATCAAAACTCAGACCAAAGTGTTCGCGGCCACTTTCGCCCACGAAAAGAGCGCCGTGGTGAGGCATGCTGGGTGCAGTGACCTGTGATATTCGTGGTGAATTTTGTCGGTGAAATGATTTGTGTGTTTCTTTTCCCTCCCCATGTGCAGGCAATGGAAGAAATGGATGGCCTTTAACATCAAGCTTGACCCGACGACAAAGAGCGCAACCCGCAGATGACTCATAAACTGCCCCACCCAGGGTCATAGTCATTCATTCTTAGGATCCTCCCTTGCCTTTCCCGCCTGCGTGGCTGGTGGAGTGATGAAACTTCTCGAACCTGCAGGAGGCAAGAGGTTGTCAAGTTCAAGCAAGCGCTTCGAAAGGCAAAATGCCACTTGCTTGCGCGGCAGGTTAGGTTTGGCCGCGAATTCAGGGGCTGGGATGTTGGACGCCGGAGCTAGGTCAGGTATTTTTTTTTCGGGCTTCATATTCCCATGTCTCATGTGGTGTTGTATTGGGAGAGGGCTTGTGCACGTAAGAATCTGTCTGAGGTGGTTGTATGTGCTACGATTCCTGCGGAAAGAAGGAAGCATCCGCCTTCGTTCACTGCAGTGCTGGCTTGCTTGAAACATCCAAAGAACTGCTGGGGAAGGCCAGGAGCATGTTGAGGTGCAACGAAGGTTGAAGATCTATAGTAGTTTTGACAGCTCCTCGAGGTGTTGGGTAAATGGGCAGCATGGGAATTGTAGCTGGAAAAAGAAGAACATCTCTGAGAGTCTGGCAGGATTTGTTATAGACTTTCCGAGTTGTTCACCTCACATGACAAACTTCAGTGAGATTGGAGATGGGATACTCTTCAGTCAGCTCCGGAGGCGAGTCTCGTTGTAAGTCTCTTTGCCAAAGAGGTGGTGGTTGACTGGGTTGCTTGGCCAGATCCAACGCAGGCAGATTTAACTTTTTTAAAAAGCCGTTAGTGCCGGGATGATGCTTCGATGGTCCCTAGTGACTTTTGACATTTTCAAGGGGCTGAATTTTGCGCCAGCCCCCAGCTGCAGCCACGTCACTAACTGAGTCAACTGGGATGCACAGCTGAATTTTCCCTGATGTCAAATCACCAGTTCTCCCAGCCTAGGTTTATGCAGTGGGGCGGAAATTTATGAACGCAATGCTGTGACTTTTCTGCAGATCTCGTTTTTTTGGCTTATGGCTTTCCGAAATCATTATTTTGAGGTATCTGCAGTATCCCCCATTTCTGCACTCTCTCTCTCTCTCTATCTATCTATATGTATATATATATATATATATATCTAAATGCTTCTATTATATATATATATTGTATCTATTTCTGCAAACACAAACACACACACACACAAACGCACTGACACGCACACACACATGTAATTACACACATATATTTATATAGATATATAATGATATATATGTATATTTATATAAATGTAAAGATCATACCTCTATATAAGCAGACATTCACATAAAAATACATTCATATAAACATACATCTATATAATAAACGGACATTTATTTAAAAAATACATTGATATAAACATACATTTAAATAAATCAACATTTATACAAGCATACATGTATATAAACAAACATTTATACAAACATACATTTTTATATACACATACATTTTTGAAAAAATACATTGACATAAACATACATTTAAATAAACCAACATTTATACAAGCATACATGTATATAAACAAAAATTTATATAAACATACATTTATATAAACATACATTTATAAACATACGTTTAGATAAATATACTATACATTGATATAAACACACATACATACATACATACATGCATGCATGCATGCATGCATGCATACATACATACATACATACATACATACGCACATACGCACATACGCACATACGCACATACGCACATACGCACATACATACATTCATTCATACATACATACATACGTACGTACATACATACATACATTCATTCATTCATACATACATACATACGTACGTACGTACATACATACATACATACATACATACGCACATACGCACATACGCACATACGCACATACGCACATACGCACATACATACATACATTCATTCATTCATACATACATACATACGTACGTACATACATACATACATACATTCATTCATTCATACATACATACATACGTACGTACGTACGTACATACATACATACATACATACATACGCACATAGGCACATACGCACATACGTACGTACGTACATACATACATACATTCATTCATACATACATACGTACGTACGTACGTACATACATACATACATACATACGCACATACGCACATACGCACATACGCACATACATACATTCATTCATACATACATACATACGTACGTACATACATACATACATTCATTCATTCATACATACATACGTACGTACGTACATACATACATACATTCATTCATACATACATACGTACGTACGTACGTACATACATACATACATACATACGCACATACGCACATACGCACATACGCACATACGCACATACGCACATACGCACATACATACATACATACATTCATTCATTCATTCATACATACATACGTACGTACGTACGTACATACATACATACATACATACGCACATACGCACATACGCACATACGCACATACGCACATACGCACATACATACATACATTCATTCATTCATACATACATACATACGTACGTACGTACATACATACATACATTCATTCATTCATTCATACATACGTACGTACGTACGTACATACATACATACATATTTATTGCCTGGGGTCAATTCCGATCCCTTGGGTTCCAGTGGCGCATTGAATTTGTGGCATGCCATCGCGTTCCCAGGAGAATCTTTCGAGTACCCGGTCATGGAGCTTGTGGTTACCGCTTTTCAATGAATGCTCAAGAGGTCAAACATGGCGAGTCCGAGGCTCAGTTTGTGCTTTGATGGTCTTGCATGGTCTTTTCCAGCTTGATCAATTTTCTGCAAGTTGACTCGATCAACAAAAAACGCCCAGAATGGTAGACTGAGGAAAGGACCACAGCCAGAGCGCAAGAGGGTCACACTGTCAGGATTCGTCTCTGAGTGCGAAGTGCCAGATTTCTTCGAGTTAAGTCCAGGTCGGGACCGAGTTTTTGATGTTTTTGCTGGGTATATAAATCTGGGGATTTTGGCATTCGGACTTCATTTCCAAATGTATCCAAATGTCTTTTTTTTTTTTGGGTGGCATTTTAGTGACAAACCGAGAAAAATTAGGTTGATGCTCAGCAACTGGACGGCAGGTGAAGACTTGAGGGTCACAGCATGGTCAGAGGAGGAGCAGATGGGAGAACATATGGATTGGGCCTTGCAGCTGAACGGAAAGTGGGAGGATTATGAGGATTTCCTTTCCGACTCCGAGCCTTCCTTGGACGAAACAAAAACCGAGTTCGAAGAGTCCGATGGACCGACCAAGTTCGAAGATGGCATTAGGGCAAACGATGAGCTTGCCTTCTTGGACGATCTTGACATGGGTGAATTGGAAGATGGTCTTCTGAATGACCTAGGAAGTGGTGACTCCCTTGACACCATTGATTCGCTTCAGGAAGGCTAGGGACGACGAACGGACACGAATCAGAGCGAGGAAAAAAAAACAAGTTAGACTAACTCAGAGAACTTTTGCGAGCTAAAGCTGCAGGGTTTTGTTCTTGTGGCTGATCTTGCTGCTTTCAGATGCTTTGAGATGTTTTCTTTTTTTCCGTTTTTGGCCTGACATTTTAAGGCTCCATTATTGCAGTCATCATGGGAAGACACTTGACACTTGGAGGTTTTGTGCCGGAGATAGGCAACAAAAATCCAACCACGTTATGGATGTGCCTGAACATGAAGTATACTGTACCTACTCGCAAATGTCAATTCCGAAAAGGGAACATGTGATTAACCCATGGATTAAGGAGTGCCTATTTTTCAGGCAACCACCGACAAAGCCAGATGTGGTATGTTGATGAGTTCATCACAGAGACCGCTGCGCATATGGAATGAGATTTGCACACAGATACTGAAGGAGTTTCAGCCACAACAGACTTGCCCTGGTGCGTTTCGCACAGCTGGAGCCATGGGCAAGGCCAGTCCTGGCAAGGGCAAATATGGCAAGAACAAGTCGGTCGGGCCCAGCAGCTTGGCATCATTTGGCATCAGTCGAGTTCCCGTCGCTTCGATGAAGTCTGGGGACTGCCATGTTTTTTCGACTGGCTTTGAACTAGGCAGGGGGAAAGGCAAGCCAAGCTTCAGACGAGAGGACTGGAGATGGTCCTGCCAAGGGTTGAAAGATCACCTTGAAGAGCTGGAAGATTGAACGCTAGTTGATAACTGGGAGAGAGAATGGTCCACTACGAGTCTCTCCACCCTCGAGTTTGTCACAAGGTTTCAGAGCAGAGAGATAGAGGGAGAGAGAGAGAAAGAAAATGATTCTTTCCGGATCTTTCCGGCAGGTAGGCTTTGGTGACAAAAAACTTGGGCGTACTGAGTGCAACTGCAATTTTGGCACGGCACATCATCGGCACAGATCATCCAGACTTGGACGCTTCCAGGAGGGCGGCAGATCCGACTTTGTAGACGATGAAACCGCCCACGCAGATGCTTGGTATGTACGGCACAAGCGGTGGCATCCCTGGCCCCCCAGAGCATTGCAGACCACCTGGGACCGATTTGGGCAAACGGTTGGCAATTTTGGGTAAGCAATGCCACCATTTGAGTGGCTAAGCGATTATTGGGAGACTCAGGCAGGTCGGGGCAGGTTTCGCCCAAGGAATCGCTGAAAGAGAGGCTGATGAACAAGCAACGAGAAGGAGGGGCTGATGATGCCAAGAAAGCACCCGGGCCCGAGCTAGCACCTCGGCAAACAACGTTGGTGTTATTGCCGATGTTAGATCTATCTTATTTTTTTTTTGGGGGGGGAACGTTTTGCACATGCAATTTGTCCCTTGATCTGTAACTGGAGTACCAGCACCCGCATGATTTCACGGGCCTAATGTATCTTTCTTTTGCAAAGTGTATGAGAGCTGATGTTGGCGATGTTGAATAGGGTTCCCAAATTCTAAGGGGACTTCCCGAGACTTTGTACGGAACTCATGTTTTTTCTTGGGGGGCAAAACCCTTAAGAAACTCCCAAAGCCCAAACTTCCCAGACGCCAATTTTCTTTTGAAACATTTCTGTGAAATTCCAGAAATCACCTCCCTAACGACTCCCCTTAGATTAAGAGGTTCAGCAAACATCGCCAGAACCTTTATTTCTTGCCAGGAGTGTGCCAAGTCCCCCACACGGGGAAGTTTTCTAGCTAAGCTCCCCGAACAAAGCCCCCAACAACTCTCGCATGCAAAAAACACAAAAAACAGTTGCAAAATTATCAAGGAGAGATGTAAGGGAAAACATATCCACTCTTGCACCCGTCTCCCAGGATGATCATGCTTCAAAGCTTCGAAAGATGTTGATGCCCCTTCGCAGCAGATGCCACGTGTCTTTTGGAAGCGGCAAGGGGAGCGTGCCGCTGAGGCTCAAGAAAGAGAAGCAAAAACAGGCTGAGGGGGGCAAGGCGCGCAGGATTAGCAGGGCAGGTGGATTCTTGTGATCGGTCAGTGCAGCCTCATTGGTGCCTGTCATGAAACCATCTTGCAAAGATCACCATATCATGCGTCAAGTCTGAAGATGTTTGAAGTCTGCATAACTCCAATGGGACACACCTGTGCAGAGACCAACACCATTGTTGATGGATCATTATTTTAAGGGCTGCCGCCCCTGCCGCCGACCCCGGAAGCAACTACTATCTTGCAGAGAAAGCCGGTCTATGAATATATATGTCCTCATTGTGAGACACAGGTCCGTAGTACTGTCACTGATGGACAAGTTGATGCGAAACAACAGCATTGTGGTGTCCGCTTCCGTGTTCGCGGTGGCACAGTGATTCAGAGCTTTTTCACACATCAGTGTCCATCATGTTTAACAGAAGTGCAAAGCACGAAACGCTTTGGCCGCATACGGGTAGCGCACAAAAAAACCAAACGGGAAAAGATGTGGAACAAAATGTTGGCAAGTAGTATGCTCCGGTACCAAAGACACGACTTGATCTAAGAAAATTGCAGCCTAACCCTGAAGCTTATGGACTGTCGAGAGCACAGCAGAGGTGGCACATGGTTGTTGTTGTTGTTGTTGTTGTTGTTGTTGTTGCTGCTGCTGCAGCTGCTGCTGCTGCTGGTGTCTAGCTGCGACGCCTAAAAGCGAACCACTCCCAGCGGCAAATGCCCATGGCAGTGAAGGATGGAAAGGTTCCGAAATTGCACCGCAAAAATGTCTAACGTAACTTCTGAAACCCATAGAAAATGATGATTTTAGCTACTTTTTTCTCCTGCTGCTGAAGACGCTCCTACTGCTGCTGCTGCTGCTGCTGTTGCTGCTGCTGCTGCTGGTGGCTAGCTGCGACGCCTAAAAGCGAACCACTCCCAGCGGCAAATCCCCATGGCAGTGAAGGACGGAAAGGCTCCGAAATTGCACCCCAAAAATGCCTAATGTAACTTCTGAAACCCATAGAAAATGTTTTTTTTTTAGCGACTTTTTTCTCCTGCTGCTGAAGAGGCTCCTACTGCTGCTGC
>CAMXCT020000778.1:140000-202137 GCA_947184155.2 Cladocopium goreaui | reverse complement strand
TGTTCGTAGAGTATTCCAGCTAGACTTCCAGCATGCACGTGCACATTCGGACATTTATGGTAACGAAGCAGCAGACAGGTTAGCAGCTCGAGGAGCAGCAGGTAGGATTTCCCCGCACACACAAGTCTGGATACAACGACCCCCCTGGCCCAATGGGAACTGACCCTACCCCACCCGCCCCAAAACGAGCACCCCGGATGCGACGACCTGCAGCAGCCACCGGACAAGGGGGAGGACGCTGGCCTATGATGCTATGTGTTTCATGTAATGTAGAATTTCGGTTCTGTGACCTCCCCCAGCACCAACCAGATTGTAGGGGACCGGATCCGGCGAATCGTACGTGCAAATATTGTGCGAAGCTCTTTGAGAGCGTGTAAGCCCGAAAAAATCACGAAAGATATTCACACTCACAAGATGCACTAAGGGATGGACTGATTTCACGACTACCTAAACGACGCACAGGCCGCTAAGTGAACACAATTCTCATGTCCAACCACTCACTTGTCGGAACATTTTGCCCCTTCCCCGCAGCCATCATGAACTTCAAAGTAGTGCTTTTGTGTCTTACCCTCCTGGTCTTGTCATGGCTCGTCTCCCCAGGAATCAGGGAATTCAGACTCCACCAGAAAGCACAAAATGGATGACTTTGAACGTCGTCTCACGCAAGCAGAAACCCGCCTTACCCAATATAGTGATCGCTTGGATCATGTTGAGTTGCGTATGGAAATGGATCAAAACTACAAGTTCCTCAGGGTGGAAGCCTGCCAAGGGTTGGTAGACATGTTCGAACGCATCGAAAAAGGGGAGGTAGCCAAAAACGACATACATAACATTGCAGGTCAAACACTTACCAGGGAAATCCGGGAAGTGTTGGAACGACAACATGAAGAAGGGGCATTACAACAGTCATCCCAAACCCACGGAAACAACCGACGAAAATGGCCCACAGCAGTTCAGAGGAAATTGGTCTTCGATGGCCTCAACCTTTGCCCCCTTATTAAATGGTGCTCTAAGGCTGGCAACAATGTATATTCCATCAGGCTTTCCCCTGGGGAACCGTCCCGGCTTGTATACGAAGCTATCCACATAACGATTAATTGGTCCTTATACATATACAACAAATTTGCTGCGGAAGGGGAGTCCAAACTCCAAGTATACCCCGACCGGGGACCAAAACAACGGGCGGCCAAGGGCAAAGGAAAAGGTAAAGGTAAAGGCAAGAAAGGTGGAGAGAAGGGCAAAGGAAAAGGGAAACGAAACCAGGACAACCAGGAGGGATAGATCCCGGGCGGAACCGCCTACTCAGGCAGGGAGGGTACACAGGTTTGAGGGAATCCACCCCAGTCAAGTCTCCCCATATACCCCCCTGATAGTACAACCGCAGAACAGGTGGGCGGATCTCCTACGTGGAGCCCCCAAGGTTTACGCCTGTTTATTGGGCAGGCGTCACGTTTCTGCAGTACCTCAGGGTCTCAATAGTAATAATAAGTCAGATTATCCACACTATCGGTAACGGATATGAACCCGGATCAATCTTGTCAACCCACTGCTTCCTCTCTGTTTCCTGGCGTGATCGCTTTTTTCTCTCCTCTTTCTTCTGTCCTTTCTTCCGGTTCTAGGTATGTTGGTGTTTTTATTTTTCCTGGGACCTCCATCGAGTCTCAAAATTTCAGATTAATTAGCTACACCCGGGTAAAGGAACACGGCATAAGAAATGAGACATAGGCCAATAGGAACCAACCGATCACATGCATTCGGTTTCAAATTACTTGCCCTCTTAATGGTTACTCGTATTACAGGATACCAACCAGTGCGAGGTCGACGCGCCCATGGCATTTCGTTTACTTCACAAGGACTTCAAGCATGTTGTGGCTACCTTCGTCGCGCACATCATCATTATTATCATCCCCATCGTATGGCGGCGATATAGAAAGTCACATCAGGTAGTAAAATGTCATATCAAAGAAAAAAACACC
Organism: Cladocopium goreaui; assembly: GCA_947184155.2. Classification (NCBI taxonomy): domain Eukaryota; class Dinophyceae; order Suessiales; family Symbiodiniaceae; genus Cladocopium; species Cladocopium goreaui. Next base: position 200,161 of record CAMXCT020000778.1, on the reverse strand, counting down.
ATGGTATAACCTTTTTTATCTATAATTAGAAATTTAGTTAAAAATAGCCGAAACATTACACACAACGATAATTTTAAAAACCACAAATTAATACAAACAAATTCTCGGCAGTTATTCCTATTAAATTTAAAAATATTATATTAATGTTCTGCGTCGCGCGACCACATCAAACCCCCTATTAGTATAGCCTCAAATTTCTTGCAATGCAAATGGGTTAGTTATAGCAAATCCTATTAATAAGGCTATAATCTAGTATAATATAAGGATATAGAGGCCCTTATTTTCCACAGCCAAATTATGCCAAATCTATGGTTGGCGCGATATACTTCAAGGTCATGGGCAGTTCTCAAAAAGTTTGTTGTCCTATCCATCCAGGCAAACAAGCAACAGGAGCAGCATGCAGTAACAAACAGCAGGCAAAAAGCAAGCAAGCAGCAAGCAGCAAGCAAGCCAGCAAGCAAGCAACAAGCAACAAGCAACAGCAACAGCAAGCAGCAGGCAAGCAGTAGCAGGCAAGCAGCAGCAGGCAACCAGCAGCAGGCAAGCAGCTGCAGGCAAGCAGCAGCAAGCAAGCAACAACCAGCGTTTATCCCCTTAAAAAAATAAACAAATATAAGGCTTTAAAAATCGACACAATACTAAAAATTATTTTTTTTTCCAAGTACGTAGCCCTAAAACAATAAAATCGTTTTATATTCAATTCCAGATCAGTATTATAAGTATTTAGTAATTATTCTAATTATTCCAAATTAGAATCTATATTTACAAAAATTATCCATATATAGAGTAATCTCCCTAATTATCCTAGAGAAATTACCCCAATAAAGAGATTATATATTCGTTTATAAAGCAGATTCTAACCTAGGCGGGCGATGGCTCTTAGGCAATGTCATTTTTAGGTCAAATCCAATATACTGGTGTTCATTGGATTGTTTAAAAATAATACATATATACCCAAAGTCTGCCAAACTCAACGTATGAATATATCTCAAAGCTACATACATGATTCCGGTCGCTTCGCATTCCACTCCTTTTTCAAGTTTTCTGCCAAAGCCGTCATCTCCTTTCACCAGAGGCTCTCCTCCGGTTTGTCTTAGATATGTCACAGAAGTAACACGTGCACAACCCCGGTCAATATCACCACTAACCAGTGGTGAACCCCCCAGGTTGGAACCTGTACCCACAGGAATCACACAATGCACTGTCCACTCGCCCGAGGCATTACAAATAGTTGTTCAAAAGGAAACAAAAGTGACTGCAAAAAGACGGTTGAAAGGCACGACGAGTGGAATACGAGCCCATGGCGCCGCCACCATGAGTCTTCAAAACCCAGGCGACTAATATCGTTTGCCGATTTGCGCTTGCTCTGCACGTGCTCCCAATGAACTTGGGCGTGTAGGGCTAACAGAGCAAGTGGCGGATTAAAATGATTAAGCTTTGCAAGGTCAGATTCCCGGAATGGGCTCTCACTAGTGGCATGACCGCAGCAACGTTATCCAATGACCAAACCCCACATCGATGGCGAAAAAGAATATGCCGCTCAACCAGGGTGTAGAAAACCAAAGATAGCGCCGACTGCTCGATGTGGTTCACAGCTGGTTGGCACTGTTGTTACAGCTCCTCGCAGTTGGTGGCCACAAAGCCCAATCAACGTTGAATGCCGCTTGGCTGAAACAAGATCCGGTGGATCTGCCAGATCTTGGAAGGTCCTGCTCAGCAGCGCCGGAGCAGCGAGGAAACCGCCACCTTAAAACAGGAAAACTGTGGGAGGGAACTCTTCCAACTCAGAAGTGGTAGGGACAATGAATGGGGAATGCAGAATCTCAACACCACGCATCCAACACCTGTAGGCTGCAATTGGATCCCCTCCATTGGCCAGCCTCGCCACATGCTCCTTGAGCTCGATGAAAGCCGCGGCATCAAGGATCTAGGCCTGAGTAACCATGGGCACATCGATCCCAGGGAGAAGGTGGGAGATCCAAGGTCACCCCTTGGGAACCTCACCTACTTAGCCAAGGTCGCCCCTTGGACTACTGTAAGCCCTGACTTCACCAAGGTCAGCCCTTGGAAAACAAAATAATGAATGCCTTTTTGGGTCAACTCCAAACTTGAGCCAAAATGATGGCATTCATTGGATAGCATAAAGATGACACATGCACACCCAAAGCTTGCCAAGCTCAATGCATGAATATATATATATAGATAGCTACAAAGTCTAATTTTTCAACATCTATGTATGTTTCATGATATAACTATAATATACTATAATATCAAATATATAATATATCTAATATGTAGTTTTTTGAAGTTCGTGGTTTGACCATATTCGAAGTAAAGTAGTTTCGGTCGGTATCTCCAGTGGTCCTTCAACAGCATTCAGATTATATTTGCGCCTCAGAGTTTGCCAGAAAAATGAATAACACTATTTCCTTAAGATGAAAAAAGATGAATAGCAATTCAGATTGTATTTCCTTAAGATTCCGAAAGTCTTTCTGCACCAGGCCGAAGTTCGCATGAAGTTTCTGAAAAGATCTTCTGAGGTTCCAGCATCTCGTCACGAAGTTTTTGGAATGGTGGCTGTCCTGTAATCTCATTCTGGACACGGAATTATATGGATGCCCTGGTGCCCAAACTCTACTGTGCACACTAGGTGCTAGCAGTTTAAGTCCATAATTCATATGCGAAATATTCACCCATACTTCTTCGCTAAATCTTTGATCATCTGTGAATCATCTCTTGCACTAGATTTCGAGGTTGGAATGTCCTTGCATTTCCGTTACATCACGGTGCAGCTTGAATCGTGCTTTGCATTAAGAGTCTATGTCTATGTCTTCAAATGCCTGTTGGTGACATGTCAGATTGTAAGAAACCTCAAAAACAGGGCAAACAAGTCGAAGACTTCCTTTTTCACCTTGGGAAGAGGAACATCAGCTTCGGACTTATCAGATTTGCCACAGCCCCAGGCCCCATCCCCCGACCAAGCGTGGGAAGCAGCTCTCGAAGGGCATCTTGGCCCTGAAAAATGATGCCATGACGATCCAAAACTATGACAAGACAACGAGGATACCTGGAATCCGGAAAGTCAAAATGACTACGAGAATTATATTTAAACTCAACTTACAGCAGAGCAAAGCATATATAGTAACCAAGAGAAACAGCAAAGGCAACAGCAACAGCAGGAGCAGCAGCAACAACAACAACCAACGACAACCAACGACAGCCAACGACAACCAACAAGCAACAACAAGCAACAACAAGCAACAACAAGCAACAATAAGCAACCACAACAACCACAACAACCACAACAACAACAACAACAACAACCACAACAACCACAACAAGCACAACAAGCACAACAAGCACAACAAGCACAACAAGCACAACAACCACAACAACCACAACAACCACAAGGACCGCAACAACAACAACAACAACCAACCAACCAACCAACCAACCAACCAACCAACCAACCAACCACCAACAACCAACAACCAACAACCAACAACCAACAACCAACAACCAACAACCAACAACCAACAACAAAAAAACCAACAACCAACAACCAACAACAACCAACAACCACAACCACAACCCCAACAACCGCAACAACCACAACAAGCACAACAAGCACAACAAGCACAACAAGCACAACAAGCACAACAACAACAACAACAACAACAACAACAACCACAACCACAACCACAACAACCACAACAACCACAACAATCACAACCACTACCACAACCAACACCACAACCAACACCACAACCAACACCACAACCAACACCACAACCAACACCACAACCAACACCACAACCAACGACCACCGACCACCGACCAACGACCAACGACCACCGACCACAACCACAACCACAACCACAACAACAACAACAACAGCAACAGCAACAGCAACAGCAACAGCAACAGCAACAGCAACAGCAACAGCAACAGCAACCACAACAACCAAAACAACCACAACAACAACCACCACTGGTCATGTTCACAATCATTGTGAAGCACAAACAAAGACGTACACATGGGATCTGAGAAAATGACAATTTCAAAAAGAAAGAATCTGTGCGACTCTAAAGAATGCATTTATATCTCATGTGTGTGGAAATCATGTTTAAATATGTCCCATCTTAGACACCCTGCATTTTTTGAACCTGATTCTTAAGAAATAAAGTACCAAGAAAATAAAACTATCAAGCTACCCATCCAAGGTGTCCCTTGACCTGACCCCCCGTGCTGTGCGGAGCCTGATGTTGAACAGTTGAGTCCAGCACGCCGCAAAGACCTTCCAAGCAGAGGTGGCATCAAGAAGGCCAGAAATGCCAGGTGAGTGGGAAATTTGGAGTTGAATTATGTTGAAACAATATGCATTTTTTTGTGTCAACCTGCTGGTCATGCAGGCGAAGCATAAGTATCAGAAAGGTTTCGTTATCAATCATGGCTTCTCACTTGAAAGATTCTACAAACATTGTTGGCGTCCATTAGATTGCATTCCACCGTACTGCAAAGATTTTATGACTGGATCACCAAGCCAAGGCACTTTGTAGCCTCTGTGCGCGTTCTTGTGGCGAGACACTCTCGCCACAAGCACGCAACAGAACCTGGCTGCCTCACATGGGCCGGGGAGCCATGGGAACTGCCAGAAATAGACTGGTCATTTTGAACGGTACATCATTGAAAGTTTTCAACACCTAAGTTTGAGCTGCACCCACTTGGCTTTTACAGTTGACTGGCTCTCCTGCGAGGCAAGAAAATTTGAGAGAAAGAGAGAATTGTTGCAACTTCTGGCAAACTTATCTATATCCATCTCTATCTATATCTACTTCTAGCAAATGTGCAGAATGTATACATCAATTTCATTCAATTTCCACCTTTTCGAAAATTTAACAGCTGTAAATCTTTTCCAATATCTTTAGCATTACAATACATTACATTTATTTCACCCAGTTTGAACCAATGCTTTTCCACAAACGATCGCCTTCCAGGGCTTCATTTGCAATGAGACCTGAGCTGTGGCTGAACTGGAAAGAAAATATTTGGGAGTATTCCCCCTAAGGACTCCCCCTAAGGATTCCTTGCTGTTTGAGGAGAACACCCTCCACTCCAAGTGATCAATCAGGGTTTACTATTCAAGGCTTAACATGTCTTATCATTACCTTCAATGGGACAAGCCACCTATCAAAGTATTGGTATCTCATCACCAAGAACTAGAGAGACATGAACCGGCCAAATCGGTTGCACCATTAAAACATCTACTTTAGTAATTAACAAAACAAACATGTTTCGCTGGGCAGCGGCCTAAAATACCCCGTGTGCAATAGTTTAGTAGTAGTTGTAGCTGGGTAGTAGATACCACCCGAAACTTGCAAAGCATCCAACCAGAAAACTACCCCTTCACCAAGGTATATCAAACATCTCCAATGGGGAAAAGGTGACCATGGGAAACCAAGGGACAGGCTTCGATCACAGAACAGAACTGATTGAAGCGCACCAGCCCACCTGTCAGATGGGAGAGTCCTTTGTTCAAACTGAAAGGATGTAATGTCTGAAGCAGTGGTGATTAACGATTATATATATATATATTTATTTAATATATTTACTAATCATCATTCACGGTTTCTCTGAAAATGGGGTATGCCACAAAATAGAGAACATGATGGCAGATCACTGGATTTGGGGATACCCTTTTTCCAAAGCCAAATTGGATTCATCCACTCCCTGTCCAGAATCTCAATTGAAGTGAAGCACTTGCAATAACGCCGCAACATGAACGTCAACCAGCACAACCATCACTTAGGGGCTAGATCCTCCATTTTGTCCCCACCATCCAATGGTTTATCAGTTCTTTACACCTTGGCGTCTTGGCTGGATTTCTGTTGGTGATGGCCCATTTTTCACCATTTCAATCATTTGTGTTTGTTTTAATCCGATCTTTTAACTATAGTGCCATGTTTAGATCGTATTTCTGTTGGTTATACTATTATTCACCACATTGTTATAGTTGCTTCTAGTTTCTGTAACCTACAAAAAACATCGGAGAATCATTCATCACACTTTTGGAATCGTTTTTTCCCCACCTGCCAGGTGAGGGTTGTTAGATTTTATCAGAGTTGTTCTCCTCCTCGGCTAGCTGTCCTCCTCCTCGTCCTCCTCGTCCTCCTCCTCATCCTTCTCCTCCTCCTCCTCCAGTTTCTCCTCGACCATGTCTGCATCAACTTCCACCTGCACTTCCGCCTTGCCAACTCTTCGCCAAGCTCTTTGCCAACTCTTTTCGCCAAGCTCTTTGCCAACTTCCCAGCTCAGTGTGCACCGCTGGACCTCAACCTGGGACCTTCCCAGCTCAGTGTGCACTGCTGGACCTCAACCTGGGACCTTCCCAGCTCAGTGTGCACTGCTGGACCTCAACCTGGGACCTTCCCCAGCTCAGTGTGCACAGCTGGACCTCAACCTGGGGCCTTCCCAGCTCAGTGTGCACCGCTGGACCTCAACCTGGGACCTTCCCAGCTCAGTGTGCACAGCTGGACCTCAACCAGGGACCTTCCCAGCTCAGTGTGCACCGCTGGACCTCAACCTGGGACCTTCCCAGCTCAGTGTGCACCGCTGGACCTCAACCTGGGACCTTCCGAGCTCAGTGTGCACCGCTGGACCTCAACCTGGGACCTTCCCAGGTCAGTGTGCACCGCTGGACCTCAACCTGGGACCTTCCCAGCTCAGTGTGCACCGCTGGACATCAACGGCCAGATAGAATGACAGAAGATATGCCAGATAGAATGTCAGATAGAATGCCAGAAGATATGCCAGATAGAATGCCAGAAGATATGCCAGATAGAATATCAGAAGATATGCCAGATAGAATGCCAGATGGTATGCCAGATAAAGTGCCAGAATGTTTGCCAGATAAAGTGCCAGAAGATTTGCCAGATAGAATGCCAGATAGGATGTCAGAAGATTTGCCAGAAGATATGCCAGATAGAATGCCAGAAGGTATGCCAGATAAAGTGCCAGAATGTTTGCCAGATAGAATGCCAGAAGATTTGCCAGATAGGATGTCAGAAGATATGCCAGAAGATATGCCAGATAGAATGCCAGATGGTATGCCAGATAAAGTGCCAGAATGTTTGCCAGATAGAATGCCAGATAGAATGTCAGAAGATATGCCAGAAGATATGCCAGATAGAGTGCCAGAAGATCTGCCAGAACAGATTGCAGAAGATATGCCAGCTAGAATGCCAGAAGATATGCCAGATAGAATGCCAGAAGATATGCCAGATAAAATGGCAGAAGGTATGTCAGATAGAATGCCAGAAGATTTGCCAGTAACAAAATGTATAAATGTCATGGTGGGGATAACTCGAAGTAAAGTAATTTGTCTAACCATCTCCTGTTTGTGGGTTGCTATAATTCATCCGTATCTTTTCTCCGTCCCCTGGGGCCTTCCGTGGCCGCCCGCAACTGCTCCAGCAGCTCCTGCTGGAGCTCCTGCGGCAGCGGTTGCAGCGAGGCCAAGTGGCGGAGGAAGGTCTCGCAGACCTGGCACAGGAGTTCCTCAAAATTAGTATATAATTAGATATTGGAAGATATATAATGGTTGTTATATAATGGTTGTTTAATTGTTATATATTACTAATCTAATTAGTATAAATTGTTGTAATATATACCAATTATTAACAATATTAGTAATTAACAATTATTAACAATTATATAATTAGATTAGTAATATATAACAATTATTAACCTCAATGGCCATCTCAGGAACCTAAATTGGAGGTACCTACCATATATAAGGCCTATTTTTCAGGCCTATGTAAGGGGATAAACCCCAAAAATATGGCCTTATATGGTACAGTACCTCCATTTTAGGATCCTGGAATTCCCATTGAATATAATAATCCACTAGGAGATATCAATCCACTAGGATATAGTAACATATATTATTAATACCAATTAGTACCGTCAACTATCCATCCGTGTATGTATATAAATATATATATATATATCCATTAGTATAGGTATATCCATGAGCTAGTACCATCAATTACTTAATATCCATGAGTTGAGATACATAATAAGTATGTCGATATGCTTAGTCTAATGGGTATATGGACACACCCTAACTAATATCTATAGATATCTATAGTCTATAGTCGATACATATCTGTGCTTACTAAAAATAACTTACTAGTAACTTTCAAGCAGTGCTACTTTATTGATAGTATATACATATACGTCCATTCATGTCGATACTGGTATATAATGGTATATATATATATACACCCTATATGTAGAAGGTTTCACACCATTTGATAAATTGGCTCCATTAAAATAGAGTATATGCATACTTGATTAGCATCTATATCTACATATATATACTTGTGTATATACAATATATAAACCACCAACTAATCCGCCGGCCAGCGGGCGTGTTTTGTGGATGTTCTTGCGATACATCTTGTGATAGCTTTAGCTGCACCTTTGATTGTTCCTTCGACAGATTGTTGCTTTCGCTGCCCTACCCCCCTCCCCTACATTGACACTATAGTCTGGTATAGTCTAATATGGTCTCGTATAGTCTAGTATAGCCTAGCATAGTCTAGTCTCGTCTCGTCCCTTTTTTCAAGCAACCTAGCACTGACCTTATTTACATCATCATCGTCTTGGCGGTCACCGTCATCATCATCAATCTCATCATCATCATCATCATCATCATCATCATGACCACCATCGTCTTTATCATCATTATCATTTTCTTCTTCTGTTTTCTTCCTTCATCCTCCTTCATCCTCCCATGTCCGTCTTCTCTTTCGTTCCTCTGGCTCGCCCCTGGGATGCTACATTTTTCCACGATTTCTCCATTGTTTTACGGCCCGGTCTCGCAGCTGGGATGCGGCATTTTTCCACGTTTCTAACCTGCCGCTTTTGCGCCCAACGCTTTCCGTAAGCACTTCCCACTCCTGCTCTTCCTCTGCGCTCACGGCCTTCTCCGCATGCACTCTCACAGCCATGCCACTTGCATCTACCAACTTGACTCCTTTCTGTTCAATCTCCAAGGTCTTGCACACACCAGCTTCTACACAAACCAACCTTTACACCAACCAGCTTTTACACAAACCCGCTTTTACACAAACCAGCTCTTACACAGACCAACTTTTAGACAAACCACATTTTACGCAAACCACCTTTTACACCAACCAGCTTTACACAACCCTTGCTTTGAGCCTGTAGGCCAAAGGCCAGAGGGCCGACAGAATGCCGAAGGCTGTTAAATAGTTAATAATCTGATAAACATACAAGGGGTTGCTATATTACTTCACCAACAGAACTGGGGATATCGCCAATTTGAGGGGTTGAGATTGTGCGGTCAAAACTGGCTGCCCCAACAACAGGCACTTGGGAAGGCCTGATGTTGTACCGCGTCTGTCTTTGGACGCTTCAAAGTCATGAAGGCTGAGTGCAGCTGATCCTGTCCAGAAAACTCAGCGAAAAATCCACCCAACTCAGCGACTGGACTGGCTCCTGTTTTGCCAAGAAGTGCCGGACTAACTAAACTAGCATCAACACAGTGTACTGACCTCCGAACCACAGGAGGGCTACAGCTGGGTTTGAGAATCCAAGCTCCTCAAAGCATTTCCGCGATCGCGGACAAGCATTCCTTGGATCTACAGCACGAGCAGCACGCTGGGTAATTTCTTCATTTGCACTGCCTTCTGAAGATGCTGAGTTTGAGAACCAGGGCTAAATACTGTATCATGCAAGCACTGACATGTTTGTCTCTATCTCCGCAGCGCTAAGAACCATTTCTGGACCGCACCACAATGCTTCATTCCATTATGATACTCCGGCTTCAGTCACCAACGGGTCTGGACCTTCACTTGAACTTGAATTCGTCAAGAGATCCCGAAGAAATACGAACTCGCTCCATCCGGGCAGTAATTTTGCTCAGGCTCAGCAAATATGCCAAGCTTTCCAAGCTATCAGGGTCTGAAACTCGACGAAAATGTGCCAATAGGAACCTAATGCTTGGAAACACATGATGCAGGATGGGATTTGTAGTGGTTGCAGAGAATCGAGTTCAACGAGTTCTTGAGACTTACTTTTACTTCAAGTAAACTCTTGGAATTGGGTCTGAGTCAATTGTTTAACCCCAAGCACCGGAAAAAACAGAGAATGTTACAGTGAAAATGGCCATTCATAGTTAATTTACTAATTAAAAATTGTGATTTTCCAGTTATGTTACTTTACCAGAGCGTAACCCATTTGTATCCATTTGTATCCATTTGATTCCATTTGTGGGTTCATTGGTACCCTGTGGCTCCATTGTTTATTTCGATTCCGAGCTGCTGCAATGGATTGGCTGGGCGTACTTCCAGCAACGCACTCAGGGCATCCCTGAGGCACTGCAACAGCTCAGGGACATGGGCCGCGTCTTTGTCCGTATGTGACATGGGTCAAGGTACCATTCGGGTACGGATGTCATTATGGCTGGTCATTTCAGGTATGAAACTTGTATTGAATCATGTAAATTATTGTAAATTAAGGTACCAATGGAGTATTCAACTTAAAGTGACCATGTGTGTTTTGTAGTCAAGGATTTTGACCCCTACCCACATGACCGATGCTTTTGAATCGTGAAGCTAGCCGCATCGCCTTGAACCAGATGCTGTTCACAATCTTCCAAACTACAGTACAGCAAGCTTAGCTCAGAAATCGCTGCCGTCAGTTTCTTAAACAGGAAAAGCCTATGGCACGATGGGATTTCGTGGCGTGGTGTCCTGTAGATCTTCGCCCTTTTAAAGCCACGGTTCGGTTCCCGTGAGGTCCAGTGGCATCCCAGTGGCATTTTGGTGGCCGATGGACAAGCTGTGAATCTTTCCCACCAAGCAGTTGTGAAACGGCGGAACTCCCCTATTTTTGATGGTAAGTCAGCAAGTCATACCACGTTTGCAGAATACTGGTGTATGTGTATATCTATCTATCTATCTATCTATCTATCTATCTATCTATCTATCTATCTATCTATCTATCTATCTATCTATCTATCTATCTCTCTCTCTGTCTATCTATCTATCTATCCATCCATCCATCCATCCATCCATCCATCCATCCATCCATCCATCCATCTCCATCCATCTCCATCCATCTCCATCCATCTCCATCCATCCATCCATCCATCCATCTATCTATCTATCTATCTATATATATATATATGCGCATGATATACATTGTGTATATATATATGCATATGTACATATGTAAATATGTAAGTATGTAAATATGTAAATATGTAGGTATGTAAATATGTAAATATGTAGGTATGTAAATATGCAAATATGCAAATATGTAAATACGTAAATATGTAAATATGTATGTGTATAAGTATGTAAATGTATGTGTATACAGTATACATATATGTATATATATATATATGAATGGATTCGTGCACTATTGTATATGTTTGAAGAGTATGTGTACATTCCCCATGTTTCTCCAGATTTTTGGGGTTTGCTTAAGGAACCCCCAATAAATAGGTGGATTTCCTGGGATGAACCATCCTGCAGCCGCCTTTTTAGGACACGCCTTTGGGATCCCAGCAGAACTTTTGTCCTTCACCCAGCTCCTTAGATTTGTTGCCGTGGTCTTTTTTTGGGAGAAAGCAACACGGATGGTCCCTGAGGAGACCTTGTTTTGGTTGGTCAATAGCTTGATGCTTACCTATCTTGATGGAAGAATATGGAAGAATATCGTCCAAACGCAAGGGAAAGTGTTGGTATGTCCAAGACTTGAGAAAAACACGACTTCCGTGCTGAATCAAAATGGATCTGAATTTGGGAAAACCAAGTGGTATGCCATCACAGGATCATACCTTGGCTTCAGGAAGATTGACGTTTAGAACATTTTTCACAACACAGCTGCAGCTTGAGATGGTTGGAACATGTTGGAACACTGCCAAGCTTCTGAAATGCTTCGCATATGTTCTTCACTTAACTCAAAGTCGAAAATGTCAAAATTCTCTTGAATCCGCGCTGGCTTGCTGCTGCGAGGGATGACCATAAAGTCCTGCCCAGCGTTCATGCTACCTGGCTATTTCATGCTATTTCCACATGTGCACAACAAGCAGAGTCTCATGGATTTGTAGAAGCATGTCAAGCTTTGTACATCTTTGTACTATGTACTACCGAACCCTCCTGCTGAAGGGCCCAACGAAGTAGCACCTGCGCTGTTGTCTTGCCTGTCTCTTCTGACACTTTCTGCACTGAGGGGTGTGTCAGCAGCAACCTGACAAATGGGTCAATTTCAAAGGCCCCTAGCCAAGCCGCCTAGTTTTTGGGATACCTGGGATACCTGTTTGTTCGAACTTCATTCCTATGATTGTTGTGCGAACCTCCGTGGTTGTTTCAATTCCAATGTTAGGTGTTCAATTTTTGGCTTTACTGGCTGATTTTGTTGGTTGACTAGCCATGGTTCTTGGCCAAATACTCGCATGTGTTCAATGGATGGGCCCAGAAAATCCACAGGAAACCCTTGTGACTTCCAATTCGCCGAATCCGCAGAACATCTGCCGTCGGAACCTGGTACCATCCACTTCTCCGTCGGAAGCTCTGGCAGCATTGCTGGCACTGCCACCACCAAGTGGAGAATAAGCCTCGCTGCTACCAGCGGCACTTCAAGCAATTTCCTTCGATGCATGGGGCATGCTAAGCCTTAAAACCAATCTGCTAAGGACAATGATTACTCTAAAGGTAGTAAGAGTAAGAATAAGAAGAAGAATAACAATGATATATCATAATAGATCAATGTCACAACAGTATGATAATGATGATAAATCATGGTGTTTTCAGTTCCTTCCAAGCAATTCCTTCCCAGGAGGATCGCCTCAACGACAATGCCGTGCTTGCGGCAGAAGTCGATGGTCCTGATGGCGCAACGTGAGAAATGGTGACTACCTCTGAACCTCCGAGGTCATGTTCGCCATTTTTACTCCAATTTGGTATATACCATTTCTAAACTCCCAAATTCATATCGATAGTTATATATATATATGCACCATCAATATTCCATGAAAATATCCCCTAGATTCCCATGTTTCATGGTGAAACCACCATTGTTTAACATGTTTGACTATCTATCTTGGTTGTACCCACATGTTGGCAAAAGTGGCCCCGTCAAAAGCGTTGACGCTTTCTTCAGCTCGGTCTCTCTTTGGGCTGATAAAGTGGGTGCACTTCCTCGACAGCGCTGCCCCGTGAATAGATGGAGAATGATAGCTATGGTGTATGGTGAGAAAGGATATTCTAAGGCAATGATGTATAGATTTATTGATTACTGGTGATTAGATGTCGTGACAGATGTATAGAATTGACAAGGTACATGCACTTGATCAATTTTGGGATATGGAAGATATGGAGGTAGATTTAAAAATTAGCCCTTCATGTAGATGTTCATGTAAAAACAAACAAAACAAACAGGTCGGTTACAATGTTTATGTATTGTATCATATTGTATCTAACTAGGCGGCCGTCTACCTACCTACCTATCTACCTACATCTACATACATACCATTACATCACATCACATCACGTTACAGTACATTACAGTCCATTGCAGTACATTGCAGTACATTACAGTACATTACAGTACATTGCAATACATTCTGGCTGTACATTACAGTACAGTACATTACACTACATTACAGTACATTGCAGTACTTTACAGTACATTACAGTACATTGCATACATACATACATCTATATACATTCATTAACATCTACAGGTACTGTATATATGCACGATACGATGTATGTATACATGTACAGTAAATATGATTCTTCGCAAACATGTCGTTGATTGTTGCCTCGCGAAAAAACAAATCAATAGAACATCCCCCATGTCCACTTCAAGGCCTGACTTTCAGGAAATGTGCATGAGACATCATGAGACATCGGAAATTCCTTGGGCGCTCTTGCTCTTGTCCAGCTTCAATCTGGTTCACCATTGGCAACATGTCAATACCATCCTGCGGATCTCAGAATACCGGCTGATTCCCCGTTGACAAAGCCATCCTCATTGGTCAAATCGCCATTCTTGATGGTTAAAGTCACTAGGTTTCATTGAAATCCCCATTTGCAGACATACCCATATATCGAATACATAGATATAGATATAGATACTAGATATTAGATATAGACATAGATTCATATCCCACATTATACTCCTATTATATACCTCCCCTCGTGCACGCAGCCTCTATGAGCTGCTGAAGGTGGCTGGCAGTGAAGTTGCTGACCCCAATGGCACGCACCAGCTGTTGCCTGCGGCGGGGCAGGGAAGGTGCACGTTGCATGTAAATCTGTAGACATATCTATATGATATATGTGAGATTCTAAATACATATACATATCTGCACACATGAATATATATATATGTATGTATGTATGTATGTATCTATGTATCTATGTATCTATGTATCTATGTATGTATGTATGTATGTAGGTATGTAGGTATGTAGGTATGTAGTACGGTATGTAGGTATGTAGGTATCTAGGTATCTAGGTATCTAGGTATCTAGGTATCTAGGTATCTAGGTATCTAGGTATCTAGGTATCTAGGTATCTAGGTATCTAGGTATCTAGGTATCTAGGTATCTAGGTATGTAGGTATGTAGGTATGTAGGTATGTAGGTATGTAGGTATGTAGGTATGTAGGTATGTAGGTATGTAGGTATGTAGGTAGGTAGGTAGGTAGGTATGTAGGTATGTAGGTATCTAGGTATCTAGGTATCTAGGTATCTAGGTATCTAGGTATCTAGGTATCTAGGTATGTAGGTATGTAGGTATGTAGGTATGTAGGTATGTAGGTATGTAGGTATGTAGGTATGTAGGTATGTAGGTATGTAGGTTTGTAGGTATGTAGGTATGTAGGTATGTAGGTATGTAGGTATGTAGGTATGTAGGTATGTAGGTATGTAGGTATGTAGGTATGTAGGTATGTGGGTATGTAGGTATCTAGGTATCTAGGTATCTAGGTATCTAGGTATCTAGGTATCTAGGTATCTAGGTATCTAGGTATGTAGGTATGTAGGTATGTAGGTATGTAGGTATGTAGGTATGTAGGTATGTAGGTATGTAGGTATGTATGTATGTATGTAGGTAGGTAGGTAGGTAGGTATGTAGGTATGTAGGTATGTAGGTATGTAGGTATGTAGGTATGTAGGTATGAAGGTATGTAGGTATGTAGGTATGTAAGTAAGTAAGTATGTATGTAATGTAATGTAATGTAATGTAATGTAATGTAATGTATGTATGTATGTATACGTCTACATAGATGTATAATATATATATATACATACATACTGTAGTATATATATATATATCAGCATACGAATATCATATGAAACTCTGAATTGTTGGCAGGGTTGATATCGGAGCTACTGCAAAACTCCTGATGACCAAAAGGTCTGCCCGAGTTTGCAGACCGTGTTTACACACTTCAGATTCAGAAATACAAACAGCAGAGGTCAACTGAATTTTGGATTGTGTAATCTGAACTATCCTACCAGCCAAAGATGCACTACTGAAAAAACACTTGAGTCAAAGAATCCAGCAAAATTACAATTTTAGTTGTGGGAAGGCGCAACTCTAGCATCCATTCCAGATGTGGCAGGTAACTGATCTGTGAAAGGAGATGGCTCAAAGCGTAGTCATGTATATCGCTGTTGCTCAACAGCACCTCCTAAAAAACTTGCACATATGTATGTATATTATATATATATATATTACATACAAGTACATTACATAAAATCCATTCATCGATGAGATCCTTGTGTTTTATCGTATTTTCCCCTGCCTGTAGAGTTCCTCCAAGGCCTTCCAGGTCTCATGTCGTGCGCGGCGATGCAGCGGCGAAGCGTGCGGTTTCTTGGGCAAGGCCTCAGCACGACGGACGGAAACCCCGCATCTTAGATATCTAAAACTACTTGTGTGTACTAGGTATACATGTATGTGTGTATGTGTGTGTAATGTGTATACATATATATATATTATGTATGTGGTTAATGTCATTGTGGTTCTTGGATACAGGTTTTGGACCCAAGCCGTCTCGATCTGGTGAAGAAGCCTAGCACTGCAAGTCTTTTTAGAGCATTTCCCTGGAACATGTCCGGTATTTTGTATATCCTACAGTTTCATAAATGATTCAAGCCTTAGAATGGAACAACAGAAGACATTGTAAAACTATATCATAATATACATCACCCCTGCAAAAAAATGCTAAATTACAATTCACTTTGCAGAACTTTACAAACTTCTATCTCTTTCAAGGGGTTGCTATACTCCTATTCCAGATCATCTCCATTACTCATTGCTTGCATCTATATCACATTCATATATCCCAATATCCCAATATCCCATTCATATATGCTGGTTATATCTCTTGACTTATATTGGCAAATTGGTTATATAATTATATTATATACGTTGCATATACCAACTATATACATCCACTATTGATTCCCCCCAAAAAAAACACTGGCCACCCTCGCAGTTCGAAGTCTTCGACACGGGCCAGTGGATCAAGTACAAGTCCAACTGGCGAAGGCCTCAGTTGGAACCAACGGAAGGCGTCCCTGTAGGATGAGGTCTGCGGCTTTGGTGAGGTATGTTTGCGTTTTAAAACATTTATGCGTATGTGTATGTATATATATATATACATGTATATATATATAGAGAGATACATATATATATATATATATGTATCTATATATATATATGACTCTTGCATCCGTCAGCCTTCCATGCCAAGGGACCCAATCGCTGGAGAGAGTTCCTGCACGCCTCTTGTGCTTTCTCATAGCCCATTTCATACGGTGAGCACTTGGACGTGACATAAACACCTTCGGCAAAGGCATGCAAGTGGGAAACACTCGCATACATTATTTGCAAATTATAATGTAGAGATATGTATAAAATATAATGTAGAGATATGTATACATACTACAATTCCAACAATTATGTAAGTAGATATCACTTATGTGGATATCATCACTTATATATAATATGTATATATAATATGTATATATAATATGTATATATATAATATGTATGTATATATATTATATGTATATATTGTATATATAATATGTATACATAATATGTGTATATATAATATGATATAATATGTATATATAATATGTATATATATATAATATGTATATAAAAATTGTATATATAATATGTATATACATATGTATGGTATGGATGTATAAATGACAAACAAGTGGCTGGGCACGTGTTTCCCCCGACTGCTGCCTTCGCCGGTCCAAGTCTGGAGTGCTCGGCCCACCGCGGCTTCATTCTTGTAGATCGAGGCGGTGTCGAAGAGGCGACATCCTGCAAGTCGAACATGGTCAAAAGGCCTTGGTTTCACTATTCAATGGATCGGTTTAAGGGAAAATTTACAGGAAAGCCCCATGTTTAATGGGAAAATCTATGGTTTCCTGTAGATTTTCCCTTAAACCAATCCATTGAACTATGAAAAATAGGGAAATCATATATGAAATAATGGGGATATGATGGGATAATACTGATGGGACATGATAAACAATATCTAACAGTTAACCAACGAAGTACAGAAGCCCACAAATAAAAAAGTGGCCACCGTGAGGGAATCCAATCTCATACCATCTGACTGCATGGCGCAGCATAACGCAGCCAGTACCAATCATGTCCTGCTTCCAAGGCAGCATGAACTGCGCCTTCCTGACATAGTCTCAACAAGGTGACAACAGATCTGGTAGCATCAGAACTGCTGGCCAAAGAAACCACAAATGCACCACTTCTCCAAAAAAAAAAGTACCCTCGCCAAGATTCACAGCTGGATGAACCTTCCTGCAGGGGGATTAAACCGGAAAGTCTCAAATTTCATCAGCGAATCTTGTGAGCAAAGAACGTAAGTAGAATGCAAAGTCTTGCATCGTTGAATATACTCGGACACGCATTTCCGGGTAGTCTGCATCTATGGCTGGTACACAGTGTAAATCTCCACCATATCTCAAGTTCATTGATTCCACATTGATGCTTGGTAATTCACCCCAACACTGGAATCTCAACCTGGAATTTCAATGCTACGACTGCTACGACCGGCACTTGGACTCTTCGATTCTTGCCTTGTCTGAGAGCTGCCATGTGCCCATACCCAGACGCGGGAGTTGCAGTCCATTCCGCAAGCTCAGACCTAGGATTATCAGCAGGGACGCGGTGTGAATTTGCGTTTCTTCATTGTGGCCGAGTGGAGAAACCATCTGACGATATTGCGAATCAGGACGTGTATCTATATATATACATGAATCTCAAAGTAGATGGCTCAACTCAAAAACCAAAATACCCATAAGATGGCACCGCGCGCTGAGAAAGAAAACGGCGCTATTTTAGCTGGAACATAAAACGAGTTCCGCCAATTGAAGAAAAAATGGCCCTACTTTAAAATGAGAAGGTAGATGGCGCAACTGCCACTCCAGTATATGGACATAAGGGTATTGTTAACTAAGTTTACTACATTTCCGATCATTTTTGTTTGTTTGTACTGTAGATTACACATGTCTGTATTGTAAATAAATCATATTATATATATATATAAATAAATGATTCACCTAGATCTTTTATCCTAAAACTGAGTTGCGCCATCTATGTCCCTTAAATCCCATTCAAACGCCAGAATTGTTGAGAAAATGGGGGAAACCAGCGCAGTGCCAATTTTCCACTTGGGTTCGCCCCGGAAAACGGACCCCACCAAGTGTCAAGTTTCCTTTGGGAAACTCAGGAAAAAGCTCTTTTTCGGGGAACTTGGTGGGGTCCGTGTTCCGGGGGCAAGCAAAGTGGCAATTGCCAGAGCGTAGAAGATTGAAAAAAATGTCATTTTTAGGGACATAGATGGCGCAACTCCCACTCATTCGCCAAAATCAGGCTGGGAATGCCCACATAGATGGCGCAACTCCCTCATATCTCCCGACATCCACCAACCAACCTAACCAAAATATGCCACATCGATCAGAGTTATGCCAAGACAGAAGTCAAAACCACCAGGAAAGACATCAGAGTTGTCCCAGGACAGGAGGCAAAACCACCGGGAAAGACATCAGAGTTGTCTTTTTTGGGACATAGATGGCGTAACTTCCGTCATTCTGCCAGCAAAGGTCGAGACGCTTTAAAACCCAATTTTAACAAGTGACCTGAGGAACCGTTTTTGCCGTCAAGAAACGGTTCCTCAGGTCACTTGTAAAAATTGGGTTTTAAAGCGTCTCGACCTTTGCTGGCTCAAAACAACTTCTGTCATTTCGCCAAAATCAGGCTGGGAATGCCCACATAGATGGCGCAACTCCGGGAGTTGCGCCATCTATGTCCCAAAAAGGCAGCTTGATGTTGAGAAAAAAATATGGGGAGAAACCAGCGCAGAAGATTGCAAAAAATATGTCATTTTTAGGGACATAGATGGCTCAACTGACCTGTTTTAAAGGGAGTTGAGCCATCTATCCCCCATTTTTTTTTGGACATAGATGGCGCAACTCAAGATTCTGAGCCATCTACTTTACGAGTATATATGTTATGTTATGGTATGGTATGGTATGGTATGGTATGGTATGGTATGGTATGTATGCATGCATGCATGCATGGATGTATGTATGTGTGTGGTATGCGTGTATGTATATGTATGTGTATGTATGTGTATGTACGTGTATGTATGTATGTGTATGTGTATGTTTATGTGTATATATATATATACATATGTACATATTTGTGTGTGTATGTATATATATACGTATATTACACAAATACATTTACACCACAAGGGTAAAACAGCTCCAATTTCAAGCTTCAGCGCGGTCAACATTGGGAACCCATGGATGTGGCTGTCACGAGCGAAATCGAGGTCCAAACTTCTGGATGAAGCTGAGCTGCCTTGAGCCTCTCATGACGTGAAATGGGGGTTTCTTTAAATGGGGGACCCCCAATACCATGCTCGTTTCAATACTAAAATAGTCTAATGTTGGATGATTTGGGGTACCCACATTTCAGGAAACCTTCAAATAGCATCAAATTTCCTTAGTGTCGTCAGTAGGTTTCCCAGTGACATCTAGTTCTGCTATGACAATGTGGTGAAAATGACCGAATCCAGGGCGGATACGTTCAGGTTACAGTAAATAGAAAACTCTGCCACAACGACAAGCCTCAAGTCGGTCTCAATGCCAAAGAAATATCCCGTTTGTTGGGACCTATGTCGTCGCAATTAGCATCTCAAGGCCCATTTTTTAAAAAACTAGGCATGCGCCGGTGCAAGTGGCCTTCATCAGGCCTTGCATCATTTCCAATCCAGGAGAATTTTCGCAACCTCTGGCAGATCAACTCTTGAGGGCATCACAACCGCCAAAGTAAAGCAGTCTTCGAAAGCGTCATTGCATTTTGCTGGTCAAATCGGGATTCCCAGAATATTCGCAATTTCGCAATGGATAATGATAATCCCCAACATATTGGATAGTATATAAACCCCCTAGAATCATCAACCAGCCACCATCTATCAACTATACCCCCATCTGTTTGATGGGTCAAAACCCTTATAAGCTATTCTTCAACCCCCCTTAATCCCCAGAAAAAAAATCGCTGATGTCCAATACACTCTGAGCCAACCACCCGCTGGTGTGAACCAAACCAAGCTAAAGCGATCGCCGTCAAAGGGCTTGGTCCAGTGCCTTTGGGTCCAACCGTTGAATTCCAACGGCTTGTACCTGTCGGTCGCTTCACAGTAGATCTACACAGAGGACGACTCACGCCTATGAATCCGACCTGGCAAAGAACTTAAATCATCATTTCCCGATGTTTTTCCTACAATAAATGGGGTTTTCTAGAACATCACCATACGAAATCGCCATGTTTTAACATCACCATAGCTACAGTTGGCAATAGCGACGTGTCCACCCAACAGAGCCTGCCTGATGTCATGCACTTCGTCCTCCACACAGAGCTCGCCGCCACTGTAGTCGCCCAGACCAACAATCAGAGAGATCCCCTGACCTGCTCAACAAATGCTGGGATACTGCTTGGAATGCTTGCGAATGGGATTGCCACTTCATGGATTCTGCTCATTCCCACTATAACTAGAGAATATGATCATAATAATATTATATATATATAATATTAATAGATATAGAATGATATAGAAGCACTTTGCCCAATCACAAAAACCTCAACCCCGGAATTATTTCGGCCTGCTCCAGCTCCGGAGTCGATGTGAGGCAGGAATTGAGCGCGTTTGTTGATGGCCTCGATTTCCCAGGTCATACCCTCTGGTAAACATACAAAAAGCTATTGAAAATGGCCATTTATAGTGAGTTTTCCCATGAAAAATGGTGATGTTCCATAGCTATGTTACCAGAGGGTAACCCATGAGTACAAAGCCATAGTTTAAGGGATCATCATTGAGTTCATGAATTCCAATAAACCAAGCTATATAGAAAGAAAAAAACAAACCAAAAACCCATGAGTGAGTTTTTAAGGCCCAAAATGGAAAGGATGAGTACCACCTTTTGAATCATGCAACTGGGTTTTTCAAACCAAGTCTTATCACCCTCCAGGGTATGCGGCTCTGCCAACGGAGCTGCAATGGTGCTACTGCACCTTCCTGGCTTCAATTCCCTCTCCAGTTCGAAGCACCGCATTGCCAATTCAGGGAAGAGCTTGGTGCCATTGGGAGCCTCGCAAGATGGGAAATCGACATCAGTGGCATCAAATGAGGTCACTGAATTAGAGTTCCAGTCATCAACCCTTCAGTAATGAAGCCTTGGTTGATGAAACAGGCGGGCGTTTATCGTTTTTGGTCGCAATTCGCGCAATTTTGAGGGACATCCTTACAATTCAACCAAAGCACCAAAGCGTTGTTATTCCAAGGTGGACACGGAAAAAAGCAGAACCCTGTCAATCTGAGAACATCTAGAACATCTATATAGAATTATATAGATGTCCCTCACAGATCATGACCCTGCCTCCATCGAAGCGGGCATTGATCCAACTGTGAAAGACCCATGAGTGCCTTCTGATGAGAGTTTGATCACCTTTTCCCTGCCCTGCCAGACTTTCATTGACCGTCGGGCCCTGTCGCTGCAAATCCTTCGATGTGAACAAAAATGGGGGAACAACAGAAGTCGGTCGTTTTGAGCGCCCCGTTTCGTGAATCAAAATGGCTATAGTACGTCTGAAAATTTAGGGGAAAAAAACAAATCCAATGGTTTACGTAGTATAATTTTCCCAATTTTTTGGGGCGAGGTGGGGTGGGCATCCCCAGTTTTAAACCAACCGTGGCCTTGGAACAAGCTGGCCACTTGCCACTCTGCTCTGCTTCGCGAAGTAGCCGAAGCACTTCAGCATACCTCTGCTGTTCTCAGTTGCTGTCAAGAAGTGACAAACAGCCAACAAAAACGTCTGAGTCTATAAACTGGATAATCTGGATAGACATGAAGAATCATTTGCTATTCTTTTCATGGGTGAATCTACAAATGTTCCATTGGTCCATAGCTAAATTAAATCACCATTTTGGGCAATTCATCTCAAAACCATCATCCTTCAGCACACCCAAAAACATGCAAAAACCATCAAAAACGCAGCTGAGATTCTTCGCAGGCACCTTGAAAAACCACAATGTGATCAAATTCGCAAAATTTGGATACTGAAAAAACTGAAGCTTATTCGCAGGTCCTAAGCATGTTGATCCCAAGTGCTGGCAATGCATCGCTTCGGGCGCCTTCTGTGAGTACCACTACCGCCAGCACTAACACGACCACAACGTACTAGTACATGGTGCAACAGCATATATACCCTTAAGGTGCCGGAGCCCTTCTTGCAACAAGTGCAACAATATATAAACCCTAATGTTGTCAAGGCACTTCTTACATTGAGATACATTGAGAGCATCATATAAACCCAAAAGGTGTCGTAGCTCCTTGAACATTAAGTGTACAACCTGTAAACCCTTAAGGTGTCGTAGCCCGTCGTAGAGCAAGTGTTTTCTTACAATAAGTGCAACAACATATATGAACCCTGAAGGTGTCGTGGCTATTCTTACATTAAGTGTAACAACATATAAATTATAAACCATAAACTCAAGGTGTCGTGGTCTTCTTACATTCAGTGCAATACATAAACCATAAAGTTGTCGTTGTCCTTCTTGCACTAAGTCCAACAACATATAAACCCTAAAGGTGTTGTAGCCCTTCTTACATGAAGTGCGCCAACACATAAACCTGAAAGGTATTGTGGCATGAAGAGAGCAAACGCAACAACATATAAACCCTAAAGGTGTCGTGCCCTTCTTACATTTGGTGCCCAAAGTGATGCGCCAATGGGTGCCTCCGCAACCATCTGGGACACCGCTGGTCCCTTGTAGAACTCTGCTGTCAGTGTGCGGGTCAAGGGCATCTGAGCGGTCACAAAAATATCTCCAGTTGCTGGGTACATGGTTGGAAAATTCTGGGTAACTTGGGGGTCAATGGTTGGGAAATGCTGGTGATTGCGACTTAGCTCAACACCAACTGGTCTTCAAACCACATGTCGAACACCTTGCCCAAGACTTCGCGAGAGATCTTCTCTTCCACCTGGTGGAGCAAACTCGGAGTGTTGAGAGTCCAGAATGCTGAAATGTTTTGGAGTGAAAATTTGGTATCATTTGGGTTTGCACTCAAACTCAAATTGGGAACCTCCGTCCATTCCATCCTATGCTTCATCACCTTGTTCTCTATGTTTAAATGGTCATAAACTGGGTATCCCGTTTTTAGATAATCTCATTTAAGATTCAGAAAAAATCAGGACATGGCCTACATTGCCAGGGTATAATCAAGCACTTCAGGGTTTTTTAATCATCCCAAGGGTATAATCGGATGCCATTTCACAAACCACCACTATGGTCACTATGGCCTGGGGATGCCTGGATGGTGGATCCGCGGCTCACCTTTCTCTGAAAGTTCTTGGCTTCATCACTCTCGAAGAAAGGCTGCAGCAGGTGATGAAAATCTTTTCCTCAAGAGACTGAAGAATGTTTACCAAAGCATGGTCCTGAAACAGTCTATCATGACATCTGAGGGATGTTCCTGGGCAGCAATCATTCAGCAACAACTTCCGTTTTCGCTTTCCGCTTTGGCACATCCCCCGGTGCCCGGTTCCCACCGGGAGTCGGAAGACGCACTGTGCTTGGTATTCAGTGCCTTCAGGTACCATGGGAACCGTGAGTAGCTGTTCTTCACTAAAGGCCGCTTCCAAGTAGCTGTCCTGCATAGCAACCCCAGGGCAGAGTTCCCATCCCAAACTGGATTCATCCATATGTGATCCCCAACCGGAGTGCGAATCCACTTTTCACCAGTATTTCTGGGTCAAATGCCCAGATTTACTGGTGAATCTCCCCTTTCTGGTGGTTTTACAACCTTTTTCAATGACTTAGTACCATTAGCCAACAATAATCTTCCAGATTGATATCCCCACTGTTACATCCTGAGTTTTGAAGGTCCATACAACTCAACAGCCCCATATTGTTTTGCTTATCATTATCACCTTTAGCACACTTATACCTCCCCTTTTCCCCATCAACCATTTATAACTTGTCACCCCATATGGGTATTTCCTGAAATAGGGCTACCCCATTCACCGGTGGTTTCCCCATTCAACATCACCCACGTTTGGATAAAGGCTCCGGTAGCAACTGTCGTTGCAGTGCAATGGCCAAACCGGCCATGCCCCGCAGCTGCCCGGGAGCCTGAGGCAGCTGGTTGCTTCAGCTGGTTGATGGTTCCCCTATGAGATTATGATCCCCCAATAAAAATGGCCAGTTGGTAATGGGGATGAAGTAAGGGGAAATGGCAACAAGGTAATATTCTGATTGCCCATTTACTATGTGGTTATTGGTAATTATGGCAACTCGTACAATGACCATAGGTAGTGGGATGATAAGCGTAGTTAGCTCCTGGACTTTGCAACTGTTAACATATACGGCGGTTGATCTAAATTCCTTTATCTGCAAACGGCCATTCTTCACGATTAAACATTTACTTTCGTGAATCTTTCGCGAACCCCACGTTTATCTTTCCCAGGGGTTGCAACTATCCACTGTTGTGCTGTTGACACGCACTCTAAAAGCATGCAAACGATAACTGCGTGAGCGATCCGGGAGACAGCCAACGGTAGATGCCGTAGATGCAAGGCCATGTTGGGAAAATTCCACCAGGAAATAAAATAGCTTCATTGTTTGGGCTACTGGTTTCCATGGACACCTTGTCTTTCGCCACTGCTTTCGCGGAACTTTCGCGAGACTTTCGTAAACATCCTTTGCAAATCAACCGAAAAATCCACGCCCTGAATCGCGGTTGGGGGTTCGGCTCCACTTGATTACACGATAGTGCTTGGATCAATTCTCTGCCTGCCAATAACAATTCAGAAGGTTCTCACTTCACCCAGGAAATAAGAGATTAAGCCGCTTAAGCCACCTCATCAAGATAAACTTTCGCCATTTCTTTTGCCAAATAAAAACTTACTTTTGCGAACTCAGAAAAAACAATTTTTGCGGGCAATTAACAATCCCTACATGGACCTTTAGATCGACTCGCATATGTTAACATGGCAAAAAAATATTGACGGGTACCTAGATCATCCTAAATTCATGTTAATCCTAAATATGAACAGGATCTTAAATCATCATTAATATTGTTTGGGCGTGTGAATAGTACACAATAGTACTACCACTGGTCTATTACCATTAACCCAATTTACTTTTAAAAATTAATACCTCAGCAGATTTTTGGATTGTTACTCCTATAGATTAAATTATTAATATAATTTTCCAATCAGCACGTGCTATTAATTTATCTAAAAAATTACCATTGGGTCTGTCTGAACATGGGAGATGTAGAAATGTTGGGGTGTCCGATTTTCAGACAAAAAAAAGACCATAGTCATTGGTTGTTGCCAAATTCATAGTCCATATATGATATAATAGTAATATCATGTAATATTGATTAATAGTCAAACCCTTATTACCATTGATTGATTGACTGATTGATTGTTAACCAATTGATTAATTGACTGATTGACTAGTTGATTCTTACTTGATTCTTAATTGATTGATTGTTCTTATCTAGATTCATCAGTCAATTTTTCTGTTCTTAAGAACAATCAATTGAAAATCAATCAATCCATCTATCCATCATTATCTATCCATCCATTTATCCAATTTACCCTCTGGTAATTTAACATAACTATGGAAAATCCCCATAGAAATATATAGAAATAGTGAATTTTCCCCAAAAAAACATGGAGAAAAATGCTGGATCTGTCCATAGTTATGTGAAAGTTTACCAGAGGGTAACACTCCATTTTCCTATGGTTTTCCTATGGTTTTCCCATTAAAACCTCCATTTTCCTATGGTTTTCCTATGGTTTTCCCATTAAAACCTCCATTTTCCTATGGTTTTCCCATTAAAAATGGTGATTTACCCATTCACCGAGCTGCCAGGCTATCCACCGCCACTGTCAGCCCCACGTGCGAAGCGCCCGCTTTCGTCAAAGCGCCCGGCACGGCACGGCAGCGATAGACGAAGCGCCGGGCCAAGGTGTCGCTTGGCTTCAAGGCTTGCCTTGGATCGTGGCTTTTTTGGAACTGTTCAGCTGGAAAAACATGGGAAAATTTCTAGGAAAATGTGGGAAAATTCTTTGAAAATGGTGGAACATCTGAGATATCAGTGGAAATTCCGTTGATTTATGGAACAACTAGATGAAGTGTATCCATTGAAACGTGTGAAAACCCTGTGAATTTTGTGGAAGAGATATAATGTTGTGGAGAATCCCATGTAAATTCGGTGAAAATCCAATGAAAGTAATTGGTAGGGAATCTTAAAACTGGTGTGGAAATGTCAAATAAAATGTAGATTTCCTATTGAATTGGTGGAAAAAAAACAAATGGGAAATCAGAGATTTGTGGAAAACACCCTATCAAAATTGTAGAACATCTTGTGAAATGTGTGGCAAAATCCTGTGAATTTTGTGGAAACACCCTATGAAATGTGTGGAAAACCCTATGAATTCTGTGGAAACATCTATGAATTGTGTGGGAAAGACTGATTAAATTCTGTGAAACATCTTTGAAACATCTTTGGATTGTACAGAAAATCCTATGAAATTACTTGCACATTCTATAGTTTTTGTGGAAAACCCTATGAAAGTTGTGGAAACCCTTGTGAAACGTGCGGACCGCCTTATGAATTGTGTGGAAAAACCTATGATTCTTGTGGAACATGTTTATGAACATCGTATGAAATGTATGGGAGATTCCTATGAATTTTGTGGAGAAACATATGAATTCTGTGAAAATCCTATGATCTTTTGTCGAAGGTCAATGAAATTCATATTCATTTCGTGGATTTCAGCAACATGTCCACAGAAAATTGAGACTTAGCAGCTAGTGGCTTTCTTCAGGACTTCAATTTGTTGCTGTGGATTTCACCTTTCAAAATAAACGTGAAACCTTTACATGATGTGAACGCGCAAAGGATATGCATTAAAGATCATTAAAGGATGTCGTTTTATTATGTTTTATTGCAGTCCTTGGCAAAAAAAAATGTGTTCAAATGGATGTTTCATAGGCTGCGGTTGGTGGACTTTGAGATGCCATTACTGACCTATTGGATACCCCCACTGCCAAAAAAATATGGTTCGCATATTTAATCCCATGGGCAAACAATTCCTCCATTGCTTTGCCAAAGCAATGCTGACCCACCGGGAAATTTAGAGGTTTCGCCAGCCCAGGGACTGCGAAAAATTGTGGAAGAGGTGTTCGCCTCGGCTGCTGGCCACGGCCCGATTAAGCGTGGAAAAACACACTGGATCCAAGTGACCTTGAAATTCCCGAAGGATCTCCTGGATTCACAACAAAGGCTGCAAGATTTCTCAGAGATCCAAGTGAGATTCACAACCTGAACACCAAGCCTTTCAGCACGCATCAGTTCGAATCTGACACATGCAAGACCATGTGATTCATGATCCAACAACCCACAAACTACGAGAAATAAGAGTATGTGCAAACAGTGAAGGACCGAGGAACAACCCGCCCAAAAAAAATCTGCAGGCTCTTGCAAATCATCAAAAATGTCGCAGCCACGGACCCACACAAATTGGCTGATGTTTCCTATTCAATTCTACAGTACCCTCTGGTAATTTAACATAGCCATGGAAAATGGCCCATTTATAGATGGTTTACCTATTAAAAATGGTGATTTTCCATGGCTATGTTAAATAACCAGATGGTAACCATCTCATTTTTCAGGCCCACCCTGTCCTTCAGCCGGAAGAACTGGCCCAAACGTTCTTCTCCATCGTCCCCTTCGCCCCAGCCAGCTTGGTGCTGCTTTTTGGCCTCGAAACTCATCGAAACCGTAGACCCAATGGATGGAGCTAAAATCTCACCGAATCCAAGGCTTTACCCCCCAAAGATGGATTTTCCAAAAAGTCTTCCTTTTGTTTGTTCTTTTCAACCAATTCTGAGAGACAAGACAAAAATGCGTGAATTGATGATGTGGTGCGAAATCGTCACTGCATCAATGGATTTACGGTCCGACTTTTGCTTTGTATTTCGTGCTTTATCATGAGCGTTTCTGTGTACAAAGAATTTGCTTCTCCGCCTGGGCGCACATGCCAGCCCAAGACAACCATTGGACATGATCCGGCTTCGAATCTAGATCTATATCTACAGAAAAGGGCCCAAAAAAATCTGAGCTGAAAAGTCATCCAAACGCACCGCTGGTTTGTCCATCCACCAAAAAGCCAGAAGACAGACCCCAGTACCACAAAATCAAACATTCTAGGCTTTTCAGCTCTTGCAAGCTGACACATCTTGGGACTGGAGCTTGGTTGTCAGTTACAGTATCAATTCTTGTCAGTTGCAGCAAAAGGCGGGACAAGCCGGCAGCAGATAATTCGAAATTTCTGGCCATCGGCCTATCGGTGCAGAAAAGTGGCATGTTTTCTTCTGGCTTCAGGCGGAGGGAAGATGGTTCTCTTTAAGTTGAACCCAGCTGATGCATCCTGCGCGACAAATCCAGAATGTCCAGATGCAAACATCTTATGGGGTGAAATGTTGTTTAATATCCATCAATATCATTTCAATATCCATCAATAGATATATCATGATATATTATGATATATTCATATAAATATCCATATCCATAAACATTCATAAGTTAAGTGAGGATATTTAGGGCAAATTTGAGCCATTTTTGCAATGATTCATAAGAGGCACTTCCGTCCTCCAATGTGGTGTCCATGTAGCCATTCTGCGCTGGCGTTGTCTCCTCCAGGTTGTCGACCTTTGAAGCGGTCAATGGTGGATGGGATTGGTTGCCCTCTCGCAATCAAACATGGCTGGAAAATCCGCCATTTTAGCTAGATGATTTTCACAATCAAATAGCCATGTATAGAAGATTTGGAAGATTTGTCACGATTGCTGTCACTATTTTATAATATGTTCATGTGGTAAAACAAATGTAAAACCAACAATAAACCATTCCCAACATGACCCTAAATGGGTGGGATTAAAATGGTGCCCAAATGGTAGGCAGGTTGGACTGTGGCTGTGCCAAGCGACAATCAGCAGCTCCGTGGGCAACAGGCAGGTGAAGTATCTTCGCATACAGCACCTGGTGCTGTCACAGAATGCTAGTTCACAGGACCGTTCACAAATTCATCAACCAAACAAATACAAGAACATGTTGAACAAACAAATAAGGGTGTCCAAATATCCTGAACTGTAACATTTTCGAGCATTAAACCAAACTACAAACCAATACCATCCCCACACCTCCAAGTCCAAGCACTGTCAAGGTCACAATTGCGGGCCTCTCTGCATGGAAGTCGCTTGGCAGTGGCCCAGAGCGGCCAAAGATCCGAATCTCCTGAACTTGGGACTCCAACTATGCAGTATGATCTGTCTCAGGGGAATCTTCATACCATTTCTTAGAACTATCTAAACATATCTAAACTGGACATTGGTTAGATCATGTTAGATCCACAAATTGAATCCGTTTGATGATTTGATGATTTAGCTGCAGCTCATCATTAAAAAAACCTGCCTTTTTTGCCATGTCCATGCGGCGTTTACGAAACGCCCGCGCCTCAGGGAGCGCGGCATTGGCTTTGGCACACCACAGGCCACGATCCTGATGGATTCTGATGGATTTTTGGATCACAAAATGATGGGATTTCATCTGGAGCCATGGCATATGTATGTCATATGTATGATCATATGTATATATATATATATGTATGTGTATGTGTATATGTATATGTATATGTATATGTATATGTATATGATAGGATCCTTGATCCATATCATTTTTGTTGTGAAATCTTTGATCGCAGCAAATTTCCACCAGCGCACTAAAGACCGAAGTGAAGCACTCAGTCGGAGGCACCTCGGGCGCCACAATCTCTGTGGTTAAACTCAAGACATCACAGGCTTTTGGCAGGTCCTACAGGTTGGTGAACCCCCTGGGCTGATCATTGGGGCACCGCTACCGGAATGAAATCACTCTTGGAAAATTGACAGCCAGAGAATCAACCAAGGGTTTACCAATCCCAGATTTTTTCCGGGATATCCCAGGATGACTTCGTTCATGGGCCAAACCACTATCTCTTTGATGTTGCGAAGTCGAGGAAATTTTTGAACCTCCCAGTGCTTCGTCCTGGACAAAGAAACCCTTCAAGAAGCTGAATAGGTGAAGCATTACAACCTCCCAAGTCCAATCTCCAACCACTGGGCATGACTCCCTGATCTCCTTGGCATCTCTTTCTGATGCAAAAGCACCGGGCCTCGGCTTCAAGAGTGATTTTCTGTAAGGCAAGATCCACAGCAATTGCCACCGCCCCCAATGATCGAGCTTGATGAAAATATTTTTTAACCCCTAGAAACGGGATGATTTATTTATTTATCACTTTCATAGCCCCCTTCTGTGTTTTTTCATGTTTTTTTCTATTATGGATGGTTTTCAAAACTTCGGCAGCCATCACATGTTCGGTTGCAGATAGATTCCCTGGGCTTCCAGGCAGACTGGACTCTGCGTAACTGGGCACACCAGCTTGCGGTGCACCCCGCGCAACGTCCAACGCCCGCAGCAACGGCTGCTGCCAGTTGCTGGTGGCCTTTTTGTCGAAACTCATCCAGTGGCTACAGGAAATAGATGGAAATAATGAAGAATCACTGGCAAAAAAACAACCCATTTCACAACAATTTATCATTTAACACCCATTTAACAACCCATTTAACAACCAACATTACATATTTGGATTTCAATTGGTCAAATCACCAATAATCTGTAGATGAACCACAGAAACGGTCGCTGGCTCACCCCCTTCATGACAACAACTTCAGAGTGCGGTTCATTCGAAAAGGGATCCACTGCACACTGAAAAAACGTTGCAATTGGTTTCGTCCAAAAATCGGGTAAACAAAAACTATGGTTGATCATGTATCATGTATCATGTATCTGTGGATAGACCATGACGCCCCCTTCGAGGGTCCTACCGCTGTCCCTTGAGGCCCGATCCACTCCTAGCACCAAGGCCACCCTTTCCGTGGGTCGTTTGATTTCCAGACCATCTGCAGCTGCACTGGCGGTGCATTTGGAATTGCGAAGGTGCTGGAACAACCTGGGTCTTTCAAGGCCGACTCCACCAAACTGAGGGTACAATGGGGATAAAATAGGGATATAATATGGAATATTGGTGGTATATTCATGGAATATTGCTGGTATATTCATGGAATATAGGTGGAATAATACCCTCTGGTAATTTCACAGTTTGCGATCTGGAAGCCATGGTCTTTAAGTTCGATGATAAATCCCATAGCAAACTGCAACAAATTATCGGAGGGTGACTTGTTCAATTTTGGGGTTCACTTTCAACCCACCATCTGAACCATCAACTTGGCATCACGAGGTCCTTCCCAGTGAAGTGTGAAGAAGAGATGAATTGATGAAAAGAATGAATGAACCTGAGATAACCTGGAATAACCTGAGATAACCTAGAAGAACCTGGATGAACCTGAGATAACTTGGACATGCCATTCCAGTCTTCACTGCGACTGAAGACACAGCTTCTCAAAGCCGAGCTGCTTATTTTTAGACGGAAAGGAATCATCGCAAAAAGCACATGTCAGCGCATCCAGAGTCATGCTGAACCGCTGGAAACATCAGTTAAGAAATTGTTGAGGTCAAGCTCCAGATCTGCATCGCCCTTGAACAAGGCAAGACAAAAAGTTGACGTCTTCAGTTGTGCTCTTCAAAGCAAACTCATTATAATAGGATTGGGGGATTTTGGGGGTCCCAATACCCCAAACATCCGGAAAGGAAAAAACACCTGTTTTTTCTAGGATCATCGGCTGCATGACACAATTTCCATCACTTTATGAGCCAAAACAGCTCATCCGTTGCCGATTCGGCCAGGAATTTGAACTCCCAAGCCACACCTTTGAGGCTTTGCTGACCGAAACTGTGTCACGCAATGGATTGATCGATCAATTCTAGGAGTCACTCAAGCAGCGGAACCATTTTTCCCTTTTTTCAAGGGTTTGAAGCGATGGCAGCATCAAGCTCCAGAAGCCAGGCCGGCAGCTTTCCACCTTGGGGGTTTGGCCAACTTGAGAATGGATACCCATCAATGGGGAACCCTGGCAGTACTGAACTATTCATGTTTTTTACAAAAAAAAATGCCCTATACCCAGAGAAAAACTCGAGTCGGCCGGAAGTCTTAGAGTCTAGAGTCTAGAAATAGGTTTGTCTGAAAACAGGGTAGCCCTGAATCTATTGGTTGATGGTCATTGTCCCTATTTCAATGGCTATTTGGGGATATACATGGATATACCCCATTTTCAGACATCCCCAAATAGCTAGCGACTGATCACACTTGAGCAGCTCACATTGAGCCATTCATCTGCTAAAGCGGGGCCCTCACCGATCCAGGTATTGACTTGTTGCTGCATCGGGGCAGGTGCCTGTGACACTGGCACTTCTCTCAAACAAATATGGCGGTCCAACAACTGTGACTTGCGTTGTACGATCAACAAACCAATGCAATGCTGGAACATAAAGCAATACATGGGAGATTTATTTTGACTTGTTAGCAAGCATATATATATATTATATATTATACGGTTATTAAAATATTCCACTTCATAGTTCCCATATCATAAAGTTGCAAGAAAAATCGGGACAACCAACACTTTCACCACGGTTTCACCCAGCACGGGACCCTTGGGATCCTTGGGATCCTTGGGATCCTTGGGATCCTTGGGATCCGTAAGGGACATCCAATGAGAAATGCCGCCTCCCGGAGCATCTGACGCAACAGAAGCAACTCCTCCACAGCAACCAGGCGACTTGGCCGTTGGGCCTCGGAGATCTCTGCTGGATCCATGATGTTTTGGCACATCCCGCGGTCAAAAAAAACATAGTAACATATTCCCTATGATATCATTTTATAACTATATATAACTATATATATATATAAATTACAAACTACTTACTAACTAACTGGGATACACATCCAAGTACGCCTATCCCAGTTTTGGAAAAGACCAATCTTTTCCCATCCACTGGGCCTCAAAGTCCACGATCTTTCCCTCTTCCAAATCCTCCAGCTCATCACTGGCCTCACAAGACTTGGAAGATTCCCCAGTAAACAAATCGGGTATTGCAAAATGGGAAGATTTGAAAGTTTTCCCAGAAAAAATCTGGATTGAGAATTCAACTGTCAAAAATGAGAAGCCAACTACAACAAGAATGCTATTGGATACAGCCCATGTTTTGATGGCAAGAGAAAATTCGGTACCAATTTGGGGAGGAAACAAATTGGGCCAAAGCTAGCTAGATACCAGCTCCGCGTTTTTCCATATCACCATCCAGTGCCCAGAACCCTCATGCCTTCTACTGATGGTTGGGTTCCATCTTGGAGTCGCTAAAAAAATCGAATTGCGCTCGTGGAAACAGTTCGCATAAATCCAAATAAAGTCCGACTAGAATATTCCAGAATTTTCCGCATGAACCACAAGGGATCAACGATGATCAACGGGCATTTCAAACAGATCTAGGTCTACGACCTCCCAACATTCGTACCTCTGAATCTTCATCCTCATCAGGCTCGGGCGCTGTTTGGAGCTTGTGCAGGATCTGCGGATGCGCCAGGATCGCAACGGCGCTTTTGCATCCCCAAAAAAGACATGAGCAGTGTCGAAAAATGTCGAAAACCTAGAGGGAAATCATGGGAAATCCCAGATAACGGTTGGTTCATGGTGATTTCGAGCGAGGATAATGATAGATGATAGACATGATAGTCCCGAAGGTATTGCGCATGGGTATATAGTATAATCCCAACCATCAACCTACTTAGAATTTTTGGAACACATGGAAGCGAACCATATTCCATCACCCTCTGGCCATCCAAACCATCCAACATGTTGGCCAACAGAATGCAACCGGAAAACCCATCATTTTTGTGGAACAAAAATAGTCCACAAATCCAGTCATCAAACATGGTTGGCAGGGAAACCCATCATTTTCATTTGGATACGGCGAACACATGCAAAAACCATGGACATAAAATGACATAAATATGTTGATCTGCCAGCCACATGCGTTCCCAACCTGATGACCCTGAAATCGCCCGAAAATGGATGGTTCAGCACTGGTTGGCTCCCAACATCCCAAATACCTTTGGGGGTTAAATTGGGTACAGGGGTCAAATCGCCAATTTACTCCCCGAAAAAGTGGCTATCATTTACCCTCTGATTTTTGAAGATAGCTATATATATATATATATATAGAAAATGGCCAGTTCAATGATTTATGATGATTTACCTCCTAAAAAAGATTAAATATGAACAAAGGTGGATTTTCCAATTCGCTACGTTGAATAACCAAAGGATACCTATATCGACCTGCTCCAGCTCCGGTCCACCACCATTGGGCACAGCGTCCTGGGTGTCAGATGTAAGACATCAGGCTTGTGCGGCACCTATCACTACCGTATGGGCAAATATACGTATACCATCATATAATACCTCTGCAGATATCTGTCTGTCTATCCAATCTTATCTTATCTTATCTACTCTCTTATCTGACCTTATCATACCTTATCTATCTATTTATATGTCAAGATCTTTCAACAACCTCGCAAGGCTCGTCCTCGCTTCCACTGTCACCGTGATCCACGGGCTCGGGAGCCGAGCCCTGGAGCGAGGAGACGCCCATCATCATTTCCCCCATGAAATGGCAATGAAATGGCAATGACGGGGTTTTAGAAAGCTATTGTTATTGCTACAATTTGGGGGAACTCCCCCATTTTTGGATGGAAACTAGGGGGAAAACGATTTGTCCTGAGGCGTCGAAGCACACGGAAGGACAGAGTTCAGCAACAAGCGCTTGTTTGTGGCGTGAGTTGAATCCAATTCAAGTGCTCATTTTACAACTGGCAAGTACCGAAATCAGGGGCCGATACAACCATCCAAAAGTTTCGCATGCAGCACCTAAAACTTTGCGAGTGGATATTCTTGCCAGGGATCTAATGATTAATAGATATTGGTCAAACTTCGAAACCTCTAAAATATCCGGAATACTAAACGCCATGACCCAGAAAATATACCTATGAAAATATGACATGAATATACAAAAGAACATGGAATCCCCAAAATATTCCAAACAATTTAATATCCAAATCCCAAATGTTGATATCTATGTTCGGTTGCCCAAATGGTCATTCTCTCGCCTTCCGCAAGCGGATGAGCTGATTGCTCTGCAGGGCCACTTGCTGCATGAGGTGTGGCAATCCTTCTCCGAGCATGCGGGGAATGGGAATCAGTCAGAGATCCAGTGGAGAAGTGCAGTTTGATCTACCAAATGTTGATAGGTTGGTTGTACTGAAACGTTGCCTGAAACCTATGACATCATATCTATTATGACCACCAAGAAAAATATGCCAAGCCGTGATGTGAGCCTGTCTCCGAATGGAACCCTCCATGGTTGATCCTCTCCCCACGAAAATCCCCCACGATCCTGCAGCGACGTTCGGCGGCAATGCCTCGGGCACATTTTGCTAGTGAAATCCACTCGAAAAAATCTCAGTTGTGCTACTTACAGATCTTACAGAATAGAGTTTATATCAGTTTATAATATAGTTTATAAAGTTAACCAACAACTTCTTCATGTCCCTTTAACCATCGATTCATCAATAAAAACCATAGCCCCCTACCCATCACAGCTCCAAGCCTGTGTGCATCCCAAGCGAAACAGCTGTAGGAAGGCCAACATCGTCACCTACCGAGGCGAAACCAATCGGATCCATTGGATACCCAGCTGAGACCCGGCTGATAATTTGGCCAATGCTGAGAAAACAAACCGCCAGATTTTCTGTTCTTGATGTGCCAAAGTCAAGCTAAGCTATGGATGAATGACAGGTTTAAGGACTTCCAATTTGCAGAAAGCTCCGTTTTTCTTGTGATGTGATTGTCCATAGCTTTTTCTAGGGCAATATTCATGAACTAGAAATGCTACAGATTCTGTGACAAAACATTCATTCATGGATGCGGCCCCACAGAGTTGCATACCACGCTAGAAACCGTCGTCTAGTATTGGATCAATTCTGGGGTCTGTATGGGGGGATGTGTCATATTTGGGGGATGGGAAACTATGAATCACATGCACTCCCCAAACTCCCAACCTTGCGGTGGTCACGCCGTTGTACCGCAGAGATCTTCTGCATCCAAACCTCTCAAAAAGATCACCCCGTGGTGGCATTTTTATGGATCCCAAATCCCCACCAGAAATTGCCAAAAAAAAAAGAAAGGAATTGCCAAAAGCTTGCTTTGCCTCAAAAATTTGTGTGCTGAAACCTTTCTCGTCGGCGCAACGCAGGAACAGTTCCGGATTGTACCTCTGCACTGCTGCTGTACGTGGCAGGGATTCCTCGCAGATCTCGCGTTATTAGAGTTATCATTGAAAAATGGATGTCCACATCCTATGCTTGTTTCATGACGAATAATATGAGGAATGACTCGCATCTCCTTTTCAACACAAACTAAGACTGTGGCAGTTGCAAGTAACTTGGCATTCCTCCCATTCGGTGGGATTGCTATCAGATTTTCCCAGCATTAATCGAAGCAACCATGGAAGTGGAAAATGACCCGCTGGAAGATCATTTCCTGTGTTGATTACTAGTGGACGTCCACCTCCATGTTTGCTTCAAATAGACTGTTGGGGTCCCCAGGATAGAAACGTGTTCGCTGCGCACCAAAGCAGTGTGGCCAAGGCCACCAGTAGCGACCTTCTCAACTGGTGAGTGCCAGTCTCTCCGGACAAGCGTGTCCTTGGTTTCTGCTGAGTGTGGCGTGGTATGAAGTTGTGATTTTTATCCACAAAGATTGATGGGCAAACCCCCAACAAATGGTGAACCAATGGTGAATAGACCATTTCATTGATTTCATTGGCCCCAAAGAAATGAAATTAGAAATTAGACTTAAACCCCCAAAGAATTCCAAGACACGCACCATCCCCACAACTGGCACTGGTCGCAACCCATTTTCACCGAAGGCCTTTGCCAGGTCGAAACAGCATGGCCACTCCCTCCGATGCGCTGACCTGGTCTTAGACACCACTGTAATTTCCAGGAACAGTGGAACCGTTTACAATCTGACCCGCAACCGCCCGAAGCGAACCTTTGCTCCCTATAAGTTACTGTAATGATTCTTCAGGGATCATACGAATACTTATTTGAGGCTACTTGAATGCGTCAACGATCAAAACAAACAAAACAAAACAGAACCGCTAAAGTGGAGCTCACCCTTTTGTAGCTTGCAAGCTCCAAGAGGACCAAACATCTAGCCTGGGATTTTGGGATATTAGCAAGATGCACTTTTTACGTCCAGACAAGGTGGCACCAAAAACAACCTTGCTGCAATTGCCGAGGTGCTTCCCAAGATTCCTTGTGCAGGAAACACTGCCAGCTGTTTGTGCCATTAACCATCGCGGAGGCACCTGAGCTTTCAAACGGATCGAACCCTACAAGGGGGGGTCCAGCAGACTCCCGAATTCTGCGACAACTGGGTCTTTTAATGATACCCGTTTTGGGATGGGTTTTTGGACTATGACTATGACCCAATTTTCTGGATCCATTGAATCCATTGGTAAGCAATTGTACCCTCTGGTAATTTAACATAGCTATGGAAAATCACCATTTTTAATGGGAAAATCCACTATAAATGGCCATTTTCAATAGCTACGTTGGTTTACCAGAGGGTATGATCCAGGTATACCATAAGGACGTTGGCATGTTGGATGCCCAGGATGCCCAACTTCCCCATCTCCAAGGCGCATCGATGTTCTACTCCCCAGACCCAGCCCAGTAGAGGTTTCCATGGAAGGGCCAATTCCAGCTGAACCAACAAACGTGAACGGACCAGCAATGGATCCTGCTCCTGGCCACTACGACTGAAAAGGCTTATGATGGTTTGTGCAAAAAAAGGGATTACATGTAAGATGAAATGTGCGCATCATATCATATACATATGTGTATATATATATATACGTGGATGATGTTGTAGACTATAGATATGGATATACTACTATTACTACTAATTCTCACTACTAATGGTTATCATGATCATTATTATAATATATATATAATGGAGGTTTCTCCACATATGGTGCACTTCAAAATCTTCAATCGAGCCAGGCTCTCGCCCATGAAGCTTTCGAAAACCTTCAGAATCTGCACAAAAAAAACGTGACCTATGTGCTGCTTGTATATCCGGCATGCTTATGTATGTATGTATGTATGTATGTATGTACGTATGTACGTATGTACGTATGTACGTATGTACGTATGTAACGTATGTAACGTATGTAACGTATGTAACGTATGTAACGTATGTAACGTATGTAATGTATGTAATGTATGTAATGTATGTAATGTATGTAATGTATGTAATGTATGTAATGTATGTAATGTATGAAATGTATGTAATGTATGTAATGTATGTAATGTATGTAATGTATGTAATGTATGTAATGTATGTAATGTATGTAATGTATGTAATGTATGAATGTATGTAATGTATGTAATGTATGTAATGTATGTAATGTATGTAATGTATGTAATGTATGTAATGTATGTAATGTATGTAATGTATGTAATGTAGTAATGTATGTAATGTATGTAATGTATGTAATGTATGTAATGTATGTAATGTATGTAATGTATGTAATGTATGTAATGTATGTAATGTATGTAATTTATGTAATGTATGTAATGTATGTAATGTATGTAATGTATGTAATGTATGTAATGTATGTAATGTATGTAATGTATGTAATGTATGTAATGTCTGTAATGTCTGTATGTCTGTAATGTATGTAATGTATGTAATGTATGTAATGTATGTAATGTATGTATTGTATGTAATGTATGTAATGTATGTAATGTATGTAATGTATGTAATGTATGTAATGTATGTAATGTATGCAATGTATGCAATGTATGCAATGTATGCAATGTATGCAATGTATGGAATGTATGGAATGTATGGAATGTATGGAATGTATGGAATGTATGGAATGTATGGAATGTATGTAATGGATGTAATGGATGTAATGGATGTAATGGATGTAATGGATGTAATGTATGTAATGTATGTAATGTATGCAATGTATGCAATGTATGCAATGTATGCAATGTATGCAATGTATGCAATGTATGCAATGTATGCAATGTATGCAATGTATGCAATGTATGCAATGTATGCAATGTATGCCATGTATGCAATGTATGCAATGTATGCAATGTATGCAATGTATGCAATGTATGCAATGTATGCAATGTATGCAATGTATGCAATGTATGCAATGTATGAATGTAATGTATGTATGTACTGTAATAAATGTAAAGTAATGCAATGCATGTAATGTAAATGTAATGTAATGTATGTAAATGTATGTAATGTTATGTAAGTATGTAATGTTGGTAATGTAATGTGTAAGTATGTAATGTATGTAAATGTA
This sequence comes from Cladocopium goreaui, assembly GCA_947184155.2. NCBI lineage: Eukaryota > Dinophyceae > Suessiales > Symbiodiniaceae > Cladocopium > Cladocopium goreaui. The sequence goes on along the minus strand of CAMXCT020000778.1, from coordinate 160,038 downwards.
TGTAAGTATTTAAATGTTGTAAATGTTCTTTAATGTATGTCATGGTATGTAATGTATTTAATGTTGTAATTATGTCATGTAAATGTATTATGTAAATGTAATGTATTACGTATGTTACGTAACGTATGTATGTATGATGTTATGTACTTAAGTACGTAGTACGTAATGTATGTGTGTATGTGTGTATGTGTGTATGTGTGTATGTAATGTATGTAATGTATGTAATGTATGTTATGTATGTAATGTATGTAATGTATGTAATGTATGTAATGTATGTAATGTATGTAATGTATGTAATGTATGTAATGTATGTAATGTATGTAATGTATGTAATGTATGTATGTGTGTGTGTCTGTATGTATGTAATGTATGTAATGTATGTAATGTATGTATGTATGTATGTATGTATGTATGTATGTCCCGTCCGCCAGGATCGCAGCAAATGATTTTCGTGTTGCTTGAACCTGCTGGACACCCTTGAGTTGATCTTGGACTTCAGAGCTGTCACCGCCATCATCTGGATCGCCCCAAGTCACAACCAACCCATCCACCAGGATCGCAGCAAATGCGCTGTAAGTTGCTTAAACCTGCTGGACACCCTTGAGTTGATCTTGGACTTCAGAGCTGTCGCCGCCATAAGCTGGATTGCCCCAAGTCACAAGCGACCCATCCGCCAGGATCGCAGCAAATGCGCGGTCAGTTGCTTGAACCTGCTGGACACCCTTGAGCTGATCTTAGACTTCAGAGCTGTAACCGCCATAACCTGGTTCGCCCCAAGTCACAACCAACCCATCTGCCAGGATCGCAGCAAATGCGCCCGAAGTTGCTTGAATCTGCTGGACACCCTTGAGCTGATCTTGGACTTCAGAGCTGTCACCGCCATAACCTGGATTGCCCCAAGTCACAACCGACCCATCCGCCAGGATCGTAGCAAATGCGTTGTAAGTTGCTTGAACCTGCCGGACACCCTTGAGTTGATCTTGGACTTCAGAGCTGTCGCCGCTAGAATCTGGATCGACCCAAGTCACAACCAACCCATCCGCCAGGATCGCAGCAAATGCGCCCGAAGTTGCTTGAACCTGCTGGACACCCTTGAGCTGATCTTGGACTTCAGAGCTGTAACCGCCATAACCTGGATCGCCCCAAGTCACAACCGACCCATTCGCCAGGATCGCAGCAAATGCGCTGTAAGTTGCTTGAATCTGCTGGACACCCTTGAGTTGATCTTGGACTTCAGAGCTGTCACGGCCATAACCTGGATCGCCCCAAGTCACAACCAACCCATTCGCCAGGATCGCAGCAAATGGGCTGCCAGTTGCTTGAATCTGCTGGGCACCCTTGAGCTGATCTTGGACTTCCGAGCTGTCACCGCCATAACCTGGATGGCCCCAAGTCACAACCCAGTGGCCTCCGCTGCAAAACAATGCAAAAGCGCGTGCTGTTGCCGCTACCTTTGGGTGTATGACAATGGCTGTCAGGTTGTCTCCATCTTTAAGTCCTGCAGATTGCAGAGACACTGCAGGATCCACCATGCCATGATCTGCATCCACAAGCCTCAAGAAGCCACGTTGAAATGATTTTTGCGCCAGAATCCTCAAGTCCCCTACTTTGGAGGACTGAGGAAATTTAAATGCCTCACTGCGACCGCTTGGCAAAGCTATACTGATTTGAATCATCTCTTGAAAACTCCAGCTCGTCCAAGTTGGTGGCTTCAACCCCCTCTTTCAAGTTAACTGGGATTATCACCCCTTTTTTCCGTGGTGTTTGAACGGTGTTTGGATAAAACATGACAACCACGTACCCTCTGGTAAACCAGCTTAACTATGGAAGATCATAATTTTGAAGTTTAGTAAATCAACTATTTCTGTGGCAATTTCCAATAGCAAACTCTTAGTTTACAACCACATCATTACATTTTTCACCACCAAGCTGTAGCTGTCTGATCTTGAGCCAAACTTCGCCCAACTCCGGCATCCTGCTGAAGATTTGCTGTCGACATCCGGTGATATATAACTTTAAAGGCTTAACCAGTATATATATAACTAGTATTCTGATGTATAACTGACCGATAACTTATAACTTATACTTATAACTAATCAGGTATTTTGATCGATATATAGCTTATATATCCTCTAAAGCCCGAAATACATCAAAATACCAGTTATACTAATGGTTGTCAATGGGGTTATCATTTCATAATTCCATAAATGAGGCTATATGAAATGTTATAACTGACTTACAACAAAGGGCCAACAGTTCTTTAAGTTCTCTGGCTATCTTTTCGACCCTGAAATCGTCGAGCACATCCATGAAACATGTTGGATTCTTGTGTAATCTTGTGTATATCAGCCTGTGGTTTACAGAGATACACATCTATACCGCTAGCCAAACTGTAGCCATGCACCAACCTGAATCATTCAGGTCATATTGGAATGATTTCCCATTATAATCCCATGCAAGATAATGCCCGAAAAATCGAGGCTCCAAGTGAAACACACACACAAATATTCAACCTGTTTCAACCTGATCAATTGATGCGGTTATTTCACCAGGTAAAACCAGGGATTTCACCAGGGATTCGTAAGTTTCAGGAGATGCGCCAGCCCGCGGTCCTTTTCAAACGCGCTTCTCAAAGCAAGCCAAAGCACTGAAGGATTCTGAACTCAGGGGGCCACTTTGAGCCATGCTGGCTGCACATGTAATCACACATATGCAAACTGATCAGCAATTGCAGAGCTGTCACCGCCACAACCTGGAATGCCCCAAGTCACAAGCGACCCATCCGCCAGGATCGCAGCAAATGCGCTGCCAGTTGCTTGAACCTGTTGGACACCCTTGAGCTGATCTTGGACTTCAGAGCTGTTACCACCATAATCTGGATCGCCCCAAGTCACAACCAACCCATCCGCCAGGATCGCAGCAAATGCTTCGTCAGTTGCTTGAATCTGCTGGACACCCTTGAGTTGATCTTGGACTTCAGAGCTGTCACCGCCATAATCTGGATCGCCCCAAGTCACAACCAACCCATCCGCCAGGATCGCAGCAAATGCTTCGTCAGTTGCTTGAATCTGCTGGACACCCTTGAGTTGATCTTGGACTTCAGAGCTGTCACCGCCAGAACCTGGAATGCCCCAAGTCACAACCAACCCATCCGCCAGGATCGCAGCAAATGCGTGGTAAGTTGCTTGAATCTGCTGGACACCCTTGAGTTGATCTTGGACTTCAGAGCTGTCACCGCCAGAACCTGGAATGCCCCAAGTCACAACCAACCCATCCGCCAGGATCGCAGCAAATGCTTTGTCAGTTGCTTGAATCTGCTGGACACCCTTGAGCTGATCTTGGACTTCAGAGCTGTCGCCGCCATAATCTGGATCGCCCCAAGTCACAAGCGACCCATCCGCCAGGATCGCAGCAAATGCTTTGTCAGTTGCTTGAATCTGCTGGACACCCTTGAGTTGATCTTGGACTCTAGAGCTGTCACCGCCATAACCTGGATCGCCCCAAGTCACAACCAACCCATTCGCCAGGATCGCAGCAAATGCGCTGCCAGTTGCTTGAATCTGCTGGGCACCCTTGAGCTGATCTTAGACTTCCGAGCTGTCACCGCCATAACCTGGATCGCCCCAAGTCACAACCCAGTTGCCTCCGCTGCAAAACAATGCAAAAGCGCGTGCTGTTGCCGCTACCTTTGGGTGTATGACAATGGCTGTCAGGTTGTCTCCATCTTTAAGTCCTGCAGATTGCAGAGACACTGCAGGATCCACCATGCCATGGTCTGCATCCACTAGCCTCAAGAAGCCACGTTGAAATGACTTTTGCGCCAGAATCCTCAAGTCCCCTACTTTGGAGGACTGAGGAAATTTAAATGCCTCACTGCGACCGCTTGGCAAAGCTATACTGATTTGAATCATCTCTTGAAAACTCCAGCTCGTCCAAGTTGGTGGCTTCAACCCCCTCTTTCAAGTTAACTGGGATTATCACCCCTTTTTTTCGTGGTGTTTGAACGGTGTTTGGATAAAAAAATGACAACCACATACCCTCTGGTAAACCAGCTTAACTATGGAAGATCATAATTTTGAAGTTTAGTAAATCAACTATTTCTGTGGCAATTTCCAATAGCAAACTCTTAGTTTACAACCACATCATTACATTTTTCACCACCAAGCTGTAGCTGTCTGATCTTGAGCCAAACTTCGCCCAACTCCGGCATCCTGCTGAAGATTTGCTGTCGACATCCGGTGATATATAACTTTAAAGGCTTAACCAGTATATATATAACTAGTATTCTGATGTATAACTGACCGATAACTTATAACTTATACTTATAACTAATCAGGTATTTTGATCGATATATAGCTTATATATCCTCTAAAGCCCGAAATACATCAAAATACCAGTTATACTAATGGTTGTCAATGGGGTTATCATTCCATAATTCCATAAATGAGGCTATATGAAATGTTACAACTGACTTACAACAAAGGGCCAACAGTTCTTTAAGTTCTCTGGCTATCTTTTCGACCCTGAAATCGTCGAGCACATCCATGAAACATGTTGGATTCTTGTGTAATCTTGTGTATATCAGCCTGTGGTTTACAGAGATACACATCTATACCGCTAGCCAAACTGTAGCCATGCACCAACCTGAATCATTCAGGTCATATTGGAATGATTTCCCATTATAATCCCATGCAAGATAATGCCCGAAAAATCGAGGCTCCAAGTGAAACACACACACAAATATTCAACCTGATTCAACCTGATCAAGTGATTCGGTGATTTCACCAGGTAAAACCAGGGATTTCACCAGGGATTCGTAAGTTTCAGGAGATGCGCCAGCCCGCGGTCCTTTTCAAACGCGCTTCTCAAAGCAAGCCAAAGCACTGAAGGATTCTGAACTCAGGGGGCCACTTTGACTGTGCAGGAAATGTGTGTGTCTCGGCCTTTGGTGATGCGCGGCATTTTCGCGCGAAAACGCGAAAACGCGAAAACGGGCAGCAAAACGCGAAAACGCGAAAACCGCGAAAACGCGAAAACGGGCAGCAAAACGCAAAAACGCGAAAAGCGCGAAAACCGCGAAAACCGCGAAAACGCGAAAACGCGCACGGAAGTACAAGAGCGCGAAAGTTGGACAGCTATGATCATCTCCGGATCTAGCGGCACGTCAATGCAAAATAATTATAATAATTATATTGCGCTGCAATAGCGGTGTTGATCTGTGTTTCACTGGGACTTCAAGTACAGAGTAGTGGAATGCAGGTTCATGTGATGTGAATGTTTTTTACGGTATCTATAGATCTATATTTCATTCTAGCCCTACCTACCTACCTACCTAGCTAGCTAGCTAGCTACCTACCTACCTACCTACGTATCCATCCATCCATCCATCCGTCCGTCCATCCAATCTATCTAATCTATCTAATTTATCTATCTATTGTAATCTATCTATCTAGTCCATCTGTTTTATCTAATCTATCCGATCTATCATATCCATCCATCCATCCATCCATCCATCCATCTATCTATCTATGTAAGCTATGTACCTAAACTATGTATCTAAGCTATGTATCTCAGCTATGTATCTAAGCTATGTATCTAAGCTACGTATCTATGTATTGATGTATCTATGTATCTGTGTATCCATGCATCTATCCCACTCTCTCTCTCTCTCTCTCTCCCTCTCTTTCTCGTCATCTCTCTGTTTATCTATCGATCAATCTACCAAGCCGTCTATCTATCTGCCCGTCCATCTGTATATCACCTATCTTCGCCTTATCTATCTGCCTACCTACCTACGTACCTCTCTATCTCTCTATATCTCTATCTCTCTATCTCTCTATCTATCTGTCTATCTATCTATCTATCTATCCATCTATCTATCTATTTATCTGTATTTCCTCTATCGCTTGTCTAATCCTTCCCAACCTTTAATGTTCTGTCATCCAATCTACCTGTATTTAGTGTTCTTGTTATGCATCCGTGTTTTAATCAAAATTCGACGGACATATTTATGCATATTTATGTAGTCTGCATTTATGTTCTCATCTATGCTGGCATCTTTGTTTGTTTGTATGTATTTATTGAGGTGGTGCATTGCAATGCAAGCAAAAGGAAAAGTGGCAACATAATGAAACTTAACGGACTGCCTTTATGCCTGCAGGCACGTGTGCATGCATGTTTCGGACGTATGTATGCATGCATGTGTGTCTCTTTGCATCGATCTTTGTATCTATTTATGTAGCTGGCGCAGCGCGTTGTAATATGATGCATGTGATGTAATGCCTTGTAATTTCAACTCAACCAATATATAATATATTGCATATATATATATTACATAATTATACATAGTATACATAAATATATATTATACAAATATTTATATTTTACATACATATATATACATATTACATATATATATATGGTTTACATATATATATATATTATACACATATATATTATACATATATCTATTATACATATAGTTATATTATACTAATATATATATATTTATACATATTACACATATATATTTATATGCATATATGGTTTACATATATATATACATATGTTATATATATATGTATATCATATATATATATACATATATCATATATATTTATATTATACACATATATATATATTACATTTATATTTTACATATATATATTATACATTTATATACACGTATATATATATAATACATATATATATATATACGATGTACATTCATTTACGGGCATACACATTTATGCATGTAATGCAACATATATGTGAGTGTGTTTGGATGCATGGATGAGTGTGTATAATGTGAAATCCAGCATTGCGGTGTCGTGTGGCGTCACGTAACACAAAATGTAATGCCGCACAACGAAGTGGGATGCATCTTTGTATGTATCTTTGTATGTGTACAGCTATGTATGTCTCTATGTAACTATGTATGTCTCTATGTATGTCTCTTTGTGTGTCTCTATGTATGTCTCTATGTATATCTCTATATATGTCTCTATGTATCTATGTATGTCTCTATGTATCTATGAATGTCTCTATGTGTGAACATTATGGAATGCCTTGCCATGAATCGGACGGTGAACACAACGAAAACATGCATGTACCGATGTATGTACGATTCTCACATGATCTACGTATATGAAATGCAGCGTAACATCATAGCATGTTGTGCATTTATGCGTCTATGAATCTCGGTATCTTTGGCGTGTGTGTGTGTAAGGATGTTTGCCATACATGTGTGCATATGCATCTATGCTAGAATCAGTGTATTTATGTATACATCCATATTTCTATGTATGTACCTATATGTGTGCGTTCCTGTTAGTACCCTTGGAATTACATCATTGCAATGCAGCGTAGTGTAACGCAATGGATTGTAATGCAGTGAAATATACTGTAGTGCAATGTGATGTAGTAGAATGTAGTTTGATGCAATGCAATGCAGGTAATCTAAGGTAAGGGCAGGAAACGAAATTAACATAATGTACTGCGTGTTTGTCCGTATGTGTTGTGTTGTAAAGTAACGTGGCGTAGCGTATTGTCTGTCTTGTATTGTGTTGTATTGTGCTCTACTCTTTTGTATTGTATTGCATGGGAGTGTCCTGTGATGTGTTCGAAATATGTTTTTGTATCTATCTTTCTGCCTATGTATGCACTTTTGTATCTGTGTATCATTTTGTATCTATGTATCTATGTGTTGATGTATGAGCAGATGGAGGGGTTGGTGTGTGCACAAAAATGCAAGTACATGAACATGTAAGTGTAGTACGCATATTATGTGTATATATATAATTATATATATAGATTGTAAATGTAAAGGTAAGAGACATGTAATGTAAGTGTGTGTGTGTGCTTGCAAGTCTGCAAATGGCTGTTATGACAAGGAAACCGGCACTTCTCTATTTAGATTTCTGTTTGAAAATAATATGGCATGGAAATATCAAAGGCGGAAATGCGAAAACAACAAGAACGGCGCAAGCAGCCAAAAAACAAAAACTGCGAAAACTGCGAAAACCGCGAAACACGAAAACCACGAAAATCGCGAAAACTGCGAGAACAGCGAAAACCGCGAAAACGCGAAACTCGCGAAAACCGCGAAAACTGCGAAAACCGCGAAACACGAAAACTACGAAAACCGCGAAACACGCAAAAACCACAAAAACTGCGAGAGCATTGAAAGCCGCGAAAACGCGAAAACCGCGAAAACGCGAAAACCGCGAAAACGCGAAAACCGCGAAAACCGCGAGAACAGGAAAACGCCGAGGAGACTAGCAGCACTATTGGCCGCATTTCTCGGTTTTCTCCTTTTCTCGGTTTTCTCGGTTTTCTCGGTTTTTTCGGTTTTCTGGTTTCTCGGTTTTCTCGGTTTTCTCGGTTTTCTGGTTTTCTCGGTTTTCTCGGTTTTCTGGTTTTCTGGTTTTCTCGTTTCCTTGCATCTCATCGTCTTAGGCACGTCGCGTGGATTTCTTGCTTAGCACTTTGAGCCATGCTGGCTGCACATGTAATCACACATATGCAAACTGATCAGCAATTGCAGAGGTGTCACCGCCATAACCTGGAATGCCCCAAGTCACAACTGACCCATCCGCTAGGATCGCAGCAAATGCGTAGTCAGTTGCTTGAACCTGCTGGACACCCTTGGGTTGATCTTGGACTTCCGAGCTGTCACCGCCATAATCTGGATCGCCCCAAGTCACAACCAACCCATCCGCCAGGATCGCAGCAAATGCTTTGTCAGTTGCTTGAATCTGCTGGACACCCTTGAGTTGATCTTGGACTTCAGAGCTGTCACCGCCATAATCTGGATCGCCCCAAGTCACAAGCGACACATCATCCGCCAGGATTGCAGCAAATGCGCAGTAAGTTGCTTGAATCTGCTGGACACCCGTGAGTTGATCTTGGACTTCAGAGCTGTCGCCGCCATAATCTGGATCGCCCCAAGTCACAACCGACCCATCCGCCAGGATCGCAGCAAATGCGCCCCCAGTTGCTTGAATCTGCTGGACACCCTTGAGTTGATCTTGGACTTCAGAGCTGTCACCGCCATAATCTGGATCGCCCCAAGTCACAAGCGACCCATCCGCCAGGATCGCAGCAAATGCTTTGTCAATTGCTTGAATCTGCTGGACACCCTTGAGTTGATCTTGGACTCTAGAGCTGTCACCGCCATAACCTGGATCGCCCCAAGTCACAACCAACCCATTCGCCAGGATCGCAGCAAATGCGCTGCCAGTTGCTTGAACCTGCTGGACACCCTTGAGTTGATCTTGGACTTCCGAGCTGTCACCGCCATGATCTGGATCGCCCCAAGTCACAACCAACCCATCCGCCAGGATCGCAGCAAATGCTTTGTCAGTTGCTTGAATCTGCTGGACACCCTTGAGTTGATCTTGGACTTCAGAGCTGTCACCGCCAAAACCTGGAACACCCCAAGTCACAACCAACCCATCCGCCAGGATCGCAGCAAATGCGTGGTAAGTTGCTTGAATCTGCTGGACACCCTTGAGTTGATCTTGGACTTCAGAGCTGTCACTGCCAGAACCTGGAATGCCCCAAGTCACAACCAACCCATCCGCCAGGATCGCAGCAAATGCGCCCCCAGTTGCTTGAATCTGCTGGACACCCTTCAGTTGATCTTGGATGTCACCGCCAAACCCTGGATCGCCCCAAGTCACAACCCGGTTGCCACCGCTGCAAAACAATGCTAAAGCGCGTGCTGTTGCCGCTATCTTTGGGTGTATGACAATGGCTGTCAGGTTGTCTCCATCTTCAAGTCCTGCAGATTGCAGAGACACTGCAGGATCCACCATGCCATGGTCTGCATCCACAAGCCTCAAGAAGCCACGTTGAAATGATTTTTGCGCCAGAATCCTCAAGTCCCCTACTTTGGAGGACTGAGGAAGTGTAAATGCCTCGCTGCGACCGCTTGGCAAAGCTATACTGATTTGAATCATCTCTTGAAAACTCCAGCTCGTCCAAGTTGGTGGCTTCAACCCCCTTTTTCAACTTAACTGGGAGTATCAACCCTGTTTGTGTGGTGTTTGAGCGGTGTTTGGATAAAACATGACAACCACATACCCTCTGGTAAACCAACATAACTATGGAAGATCACCATTGCTCAGTTTAGTAAATCAACATAATAAATCAACTATTTCTGTGGCCATGTTCAATAGCAAACTCTTAGTTTACAACCACATCATTGCATTTTTCACCACCTGTAGCTGTCTGATCTTGAGCCAAACTTCACCCAACTCCACCATCCTGCTGAAGATTCGCTGTCGACATCCGGTGATATATAACTTTAAAAGCCTACAGTTAAAGCCCGAAATACATCACAATACCAGTTATACAGTTATACTAATGGTTGTCAATGGGGTGATCATTCCATAATTCCATAAATGAACCTATCACATGCTATAACTGACTTACAACAAAGGGCCGACCGTTCTTTAAGTTCTTTGGCCATCTTTTCGACCCTGAAATCGTCGAGCGCATCCATGAAACATGTTGGATTCTTGTGTATATCAGCCGTGATTTATGTACAGAGATACACATCTATACCGCTAGCCAGCCATGCGCCAACCGGAATCATTCAGCTCATGGGATAATTTCCCCCCAACAAGTGTTCATGTTAGAAGAGGTTAGTTGCTATTGTATAACTTACCCAAATGACACTTTAACTATGCCTTTGGATGCCCAAGGTGGCAAACATCTGGTTTTTTCAGCCCCAGGTTTATCACCTTGACAGCCAGGCACTTTTCTATCTCTTTGGGGATCCCGAGGATTTCTTAATGGAATATTTGATTCTAGTACAGAGATTGAAAGAATTTTGATGCCTTGATAGATTCCGAAAATTGCAATAAGCCCATGGAGTCATGGAGCAACAAAACTAAGCACCTAGAAACCAGCATGGGAACCACAGGACAGAGCAACAAACATGGCGACTTGAGTTAAACATAGTGACAAGCGCCAGGATTTATTTGGCTTTCAACATGATTAAACCAAAAAATATTGCTGGATATCAATATGTATTTGTATATGTATGTATGTGTGTATATGTATGTATGTGTGTATGTGTGTGTATGTGTGTATGTGTGTGTATATGTGTGTGTATGTGTGTGTATGTGTGTGTATGTGTGTGGTATGTGTGTGTGTATGTGTGTGTATGTGTGTGTATGTGTGTGTGTATGTGTGTATATGTGTGTGTGTATGTGTGTGTATGTGTGTGTGTACGTGTGTGTACGTGCGTGTACGTGTGTGTACGTGTGTGTATGTGTGTGTATGTATGTGTGTATGTGTGTATGTGTGTATGTGTGTATGTGTGTATGTATGTATGTATGTATGTATGTATGTATGTATGTATGTATGTGATGTATGTATGTATGTATGTAATGTAATGTATGTATGTATGTATGTATGTATGTATGTCTTTATGTATGTATGTATGTATGTATGCATGTATGCATGTATGTATGTATGTATGTATGTATTAATGTATTAATGTATTAATGTATTAATGTATTAATGTATTAATGTATTAATGTATTAATGTATTAATGTATTAATGTATTAATGTATTAATGTATTAATGTATTAATGTATTAATGTATTCATGTATTCATGTATTCATGTATTAATGTATTAATGTATTAATGTATGAATGCAATGTTATGTTATGTTATGTTGTGTTATGTTATGTTAGTATGTATGTATGTATGTATGTGTGTATGTGTGTGTATGTGATGTATGTATGAGATGTATGTATGAGATGTATGTATGAGATGTATGTATGAGATGTATGTATGAGATGTGTGTATGTATGTATGTATGTATGTGTCTGTCTGCCTGCCTGCCTGCCTGCCTGCCTGGATGTATGTATGTATGTATGTATGTATGAATTTATATATGTATGTATGTATGTATGTATGTATGTATGTATGTATGTATGTATGTATGTATGTATGTATGTATGTATGTATGTATGTATGTATGATGTATGTGTGCATGCATGCATGCATGCATGCATGCATGCATGCATGCAAATGTAATGTAATGTAATGTACTGTAATGTAATGTACTGTAATGTAATGTAATGTACTGTAATGTAATGTACTGTAATGTAATGTAATGTACTGTAATGTACTGTACTGTAATGTACTGTAATGTTATGTAATGTAATGTGCTGTAATGTAATGTACTGTAATGTAATGTACTGTAATGTACTGTAATGTAATGTAATGTAATGTAATGTAATGTAATGCAATGTAATGTACTGTAATGCAATGTAATGTAATGTACTGTAATGTAATGTAATGTACTGTAATGTAATGTAATGTACTGTAATGTAATGTACTGTAATGTAATGTACTGTAATGTAATGTAATGTAATGTACTGTAATGTAATGTAATGTACTGTAATGTAATGTAATGTACTGTAATGTAATGTAATGTATGTACTGTAATGTAATGTAATGTATCGATTATATATGTATTATTTCTTATGTGTATAGAATTTGTGCGTGTTGTTCTGGAATTATTCGCAAGGATTACCCTCCCATTTCTTCACACAGCTATGGTCCCCTCCTCGGATGCGCTAAACTCCAGGAGTTTCACCTTGAAGTTGGTGATGAATCCGCCCGCCAGGTTCCTAGCGGTTTTGATCTGGAAAACATTGGAATTTCTCCATGATAGTACTATGATGATCTATGATGATCTATGATGTACTGTGGGAAACTCTGATTTTTCATTCGAACCTGGCAAAATCACGAGTTCGAACGGGAAACTACCGAAAAAAAAACATCTATGAACGATAAATGGGTGAATTTTCCAATGCCAGGCCCAGGTGTTCTGCAAAATTCTACCATTCTCCGGACTGGAGGTTTGCAATCTCCAGCACAAAACCACAAAAAACTTCAAAAGACCTGGAACCACGAACCTTCACATTCAAGACTAAGCTTCTTGAGATTCTGGACAAAGCGCTGCCTTCCGCGAAAGGAAGTGAAGGGGTCGGCGAACTCACAATCATCTGTGTACAGCGGCACATCAACGTCACCGGTCAGGAAGTAGTTGCGATCATAATCCGCACGCAAGCGTTCCACCAGCTCATCACGGCTGATTGGGGCTTCACCCATAGGCATCTCTGGTTCAGATCCCACCAGCGATGCGCGCGCATTGCCCAGGGTTTCAGCTGCATTCCAGACCAGTTGATCCCACCACCCAGCTTCACCCGCCTGTGAAGCAGTCATTGTTGAGGGACACCTCTGTCGCACATACCCTGTGAACGCAGGTCTCAAGAGTAGGGCGAATGATGCCAACAAGCATAGTCTGACAGCAGGGCGACGTCGCGAAAAATGTTGGGTGCGGGATATTTGCACATTGCGATCATTGCGTCGAGATGCCATGGACATGTCACAGTTCTGATTCACCGCCACTTGGCGTGTCTTTTTTGGGGAGTTCACTGCTGTCCAACAGCCTTCACCCACGTCTGGTCTGCAACCCTTCTGCCACTGCTGATGTTTGGATAGGGAGACTTCAATATTGATGAGCCGCTGAAACCGCTTCATAAGAAATCCACCATGCTTCACAGGGAAGAACCTCTCAAACCCACAGAATAGGAATTCGACAGAGCATCAACCAGATTATCTTCGAAGGAGGAGAATGTGAAGCGCGATGTGAAGCCCTTCAAGTCTGAGGGTTTAGAATAGCCACTGCTTCTGCAAAACGATTGAGGCCCTGGCCAGAATTCACAAAGGTACGGCCCAAGCCACGCATCAGCAGCTGCAAAAAATCAAAGACAAGGTGTGGCTTTGTCGGAAAGTGGGGTACCTCAAAAATCATCAAAATCCAATTTAAACCAAAAAATAGGGCGCATACCTGGTAAACCCCAATTTAGACGCCGTGTGACATTATGGAGGTGCCCTCCGGTGCACCAATAGACATGTATACATTAGCATATAGCGGGGGAATCCATTGGCGCCTTGATGTTTTCCCGACTGAAAATGGTGATTTTTCATGGCTATATGTTAAATTGCCAAAGGGTAAGGCTTAGCATTGTTGTGAAGGTGAGGAAATGTCGTGTGAGGCAATGTCCAATGGTGATTCGTCATCATGGAGTATATACTTTTTTTGTCGGTGCGTCTGAAGGTGCACCCGGTGGCCGGCCGGTGCCGGTGGCCGGCCGGTGCCGGCCGGTGCCGGGCCGTACGTCTGAAGGTGCACCCGGTGGCCGGCCGGTGCCGGTTGCCGGCCAGTGCCGGTGGCCGGCCGTGCCGGCCGGTGCCAGTGGCCGGCCGTTGCCGGCCTGTGCCGGCCTGTGCCGGGCCTATATACCGCGTGACCGGCCCGGCAACCGCCGGCCGGTGCCGGTGGCCTCGGCCGGTGGTGCCGGTTGCCGGCAGGTGCCGGTTGGGAAAGTTAAGTAATTAGGAAACTTCCAAATAAGGGGCGGTAGCCATGTTTAACATGGACATGTCAACCGCATCATCATGTCAACCCCCAACCTGGAATAGTTGAAGAATGAAAAAACCTGGCAGCGTTTGAATTTGCGGGTGAAAACATTGTCGGGCGCGAAACTATGTATTTTTATAGGTGGCTCTTAGGGGCGCGAAAATAGGGTCTGTGGTTCCGCTGCTGCGGGCCTCGATCGGGGGAAGCTGTCGAAAAAATGCGTGCCAGAAAGAAACCGTCAAGAAACCAGCAAGAAACTTAAAAGAAACCGTGCAAGAAAACCAAAAGAAACCCGCAAAGAAATTGTAAGAGAAACGCGTCAAGACGCCGTGAAACAAACGCGCAAGAAACATGGAAAGAAACCTGAAGGAAACCTTGCAAAAACTTTGAACATGCACTAAATGGAACCTGAAGAAAAATGCAAGGAACCATCAAGAAATTCAAAGGAAACCTTGAGAAACCCTTGGTAAACAGGTCAACGTCGGATTGTGAAACTTGGCGATCGGATTGCGAAATGTGGAGAATGGATTCTGAAACTTGGATTGTGACACTTGGAGGTTGTATTCTGAAACTTGCAGGTCGTATTGTGAAACTTGCATTGTGAAACTGGGAAATCGTATTGTGAAACTCTGCCGGGGGGATTGTGAAACTCTAACACCAGATTGTGAAACTCTGAAGAAGCTATCAGATCATGAAACTCCCTGCTGGGATTCTGAAAGTCCATGCAGGAGAAGCTCATATCATGTAGAAAACAACAGAAAGTATCAATCCGATCTCCAAGTGCCACAGGCCGAGGTTGACACTTGCATGCCATGTCAAAGTTGAAAAAGCAAAAACCCTATTGTACACACTCAAGGTCAATTTCAATTTTGGTGGGGGTGGGAATTTTGATATCTTCTTAGTTACCATTGTACACACTCAATATCAAATTCAAATGCCATGAGCTGGGAATTTGTATAACTTTTTCATTGCCATTGTACACATTCAAGGTCAATATAGGGTCGGGAATTTTGATATCGTCTAACCATTGTACACACTCAAGGTGAATTTGACGTTCCATGGGGGTGGTAATTCTGTTATCTTCATACCGTTTTGCACACTCAAAGGTGAATTTGAAGTTCCATGGGGGTGGGAATTTTGATATTTTCCTACCATTGTACATGGGAATTTTGATATCTTCTTACCATTGTACACACTCAAAGGCTTTCTGAAGTTCCACGGGGGTGGGATTTTTTTTTATATCTTCTTACCATTGTACACACTCAAGGTCAATTTGAAGTTCCACGGGGGTGGAAATTTTGATATCTTCTTACCATTGTACACACTCAAGGTCAATTTGAAGTTCCATGGGGGTGGGAATTTTGATATCTTCTGAACATTGCACACACTCCAAGGTCAATTGGAAGTTCCATGGCCGTGCATTTTTTCATATTTTCTTCCGACCATTGTACACACTCAAAGGTGAATTTGAAGTTCCATGGGGGTGGGAATTTTGATATCTTCCTACCATTGTACACTCAAAGGTCAATGTGAAGTTCCATGGGGGTGGGAATTTCGACGTCTTCTTAATTACCATTGCACCCACGCAAAGGTCAATTTGAAGGTCCATGAAGGTGGAAATTTTGGTATCTTCTTACGGTTGCGCAAACTGAAGGTCAATTTGAAGCTTCATGGGGGTGGGAATTTTGATATCTTCCCACCATTGCACACTCAAAGGTCAAGTTGAAGTTCCATGGGGGTGGGAAATTTGATATCTTCTTACTGGTGTACGCACTCAATGTCAATTTGAAGTTCCATGGGGGTGGGATTTTTTTAATATCTTCTTACCATTGTACACACTCAAAGGTTTATCTGAATTTCACGGGGTGGGATTTTTGATATCTTCTTACCATTGTACACATTCAAGGTCAATTTGAAATTCCATGGGGGTGGGATTTGGATATCTTCTTACCCTTGTACACATTCAAGGTCAATTTGAAGTTCATGGGGTTTCCCAAGGGTCGGCATGCGATCATAGGGAGGGTGTGCGGAGTTGCGCAATCCGGAGACCCGCGTTGCACAAGCGGAGTTGCACAGTACGGGAAGTTGCGTATTTACAATCGGGTTGGTACAGAATCGCAGTTGGACATACAATGAATTCGAAAGGGGCAAGGAGTTCAGTGAATGTTGAATGTGATGTTGTACGGGCTTAGGTGGAAGTAACCTCTAGAAGCAATTGAAATGGTTCGTGAACGTCTTCAAAGTAGTGTTGCGTTTCGCAGAAGCTGTTGCAATTTCGGAGAAGCTCGCCTAACTTTTGGCATTTTCAACAAACAGATTGAATACAACATCAAAAAGAAGTGACAGCGGATCTAGCTGCAACATGGCAGAAGTGGGAATCGGGCAACTCAAGAGAATGAAAACATTATATATATTGTGTGTTTCTCAATAGAAACCAACAGACAAGTTCTAATGTCTTAGGCAAGACAAAAAAAATAGCTCTTAAATTCCAAAAGAAGTTATATTTCCTAAGTTACTTAAAAGATATTTTGGTTGGTTTTTTGGTTAACTCAAAAAACTTACAAAACTTAACTATCTAGTTTATCTTTGGTAAATACTTACAACTACCGTAAAATAAGATAAAAACTTAGCTTAATTAGCTTAACTTACACTAGGTTGTAAATACTTTACAACTAGGTTGCATGTTACTTGCAAATGCTTTAGACCAAAAACATCCACCAAGTATAGCTTGTTTCCATAGCGGGTGGCCCGCGTTGCATGCCGAAAGGGTGCCGGCCGGTGGCCGGCCGCTGGCCGTGCGGTTGCCGGCCGCTGGCCGGCCGGTTGCCGGCCGCTGGCCGGCTCGTTGCCGGCCGGCCGGTGCGGGTTGCCGGCCGGTGCCGGCCGGTGCCGGCCGGCTGCCGGCCGGCCGGTGCGGGTTGCCGGCCGGTGCCGGCCGGTGCCGGCCGGCTGCCGGCCGGCTGCCGGGAAACAAAAATTGTATATTATGTCATCATGGGCTGCAATACTGTGATGTGACCTGATGCAATGCAGGTATGCAGCATGCAAGTATGCAGACAAATATGTATATTATATATCTATATATATAGTGTACAATGTATGCAATTCTATGTATGCATGTACAATATCATGTATGCATCTGTGATGACGAAACCTCAGCATTGTGCAAAGCGCATCCCATGTTCACCATCCAGAGTGCACACGGTTAGAGGGCTGGGTCAAAATGGTCAAAATTATTGAACACAATTCTCATGGTAATAATGATTAAATCATATTAAATCTATATCATTCACAAAATTATCCAATGTTCATGTTTTATGGCAAACCCTTTTTACATCTTTTTACCGACCTCCTGACTTCACAAATTTCCGAGATTTTGGCGAAATCGGCGCCCCCACCTGGCGGTGTGGCATACGCAAACAGCGCTGCCTCCAGGTCCGCAGCTGCGGCTGCTTCCTGTCGACTGGGCTGGGCCCCAAGGATTTCGCCCTGAAAGAATATGGGAACCATCTGTTGATACTATGATGTATGTATACGGTAATACGTGTATACACCTTATCATCTGTATTTATGCGTTTATGTATGGTATTTGGGCGTGTCTGAAAATGGTGGCTTTATGGAAGTTCAATGAAAACGACGATGATACGTTGAAATCTGGAGGTTTCAGTCGATTTTCCCGAGAATCTATCCGAAGCTTTCAGTCGCTCCGAGCCTGTTCTGCTCCGAGCCCCCCGATTTGCACCACCTCTTTTCACAGTGGACGACCATGTCTTGGAACAAGCTGCCCAGTGTCAATTCATAAACCCAGCTGCAGATATATCCATCATATAACCATCCTAAACCGAGTTATAAACCAACTACTTAGCTAAGTACTTTGGCATCACTCCAGAAACATGAAGGGATATCATCCAAAACCGGCATGAGTCGATGAATTGATGGATGGGGAACCATCCAAATCAAAGGTACCCATAGAGAAAAGCGGCGGATTTCGATGCTCCACTAAGTATACTAGGTGCATATTCATGGCGGAACCGTCAACCTACCTTTTCACCTTTTAGGTTTTACCCAAGTGTCACGTCGTATTGGACAATCTCCATCGAACCTATAGAAACCCAAATTGCCAAATTTGATGGTGCTAGGGTGTTTCCAGTTCACTACGCCTGTCTGTCTGAAAATGGTGGATTTCTGTACCTCCAATTGATGGTGATCGTCATGGGGAAAATGATGTCCTAAACCGATGGATTCCCACAGCGCCTTCCTCACGATGCCAAAAATCATCTGTGCACAGTCACAGCTTTGCAGGATCACATCGACTGGACCACGGCCCACATAGTTCCTCAGCAGCGGCAATGACCTAGTATTCCAATTTGGCAATGGACATCAGCCATTTATGTATACTGTATGTCTTGTGTATATATATATACAGATGTACTATATATGTGGAGATAGATAGATAGATAGATAGACAGATGGATGGATGGATGGATGGAATGGATTGGATTGGATTGGATTGGATTGGATTGGATTGGATTGGATAGGATAGATAGGTAGATAGGTAGATAGGTAGATAGGTAGATAGGTAGATAGGTAGATAGGTAGATAGGTAGATAGGTAGATAGATTAGAATAGAATAGAATAGAATAGAATTGAATAGAATTGAATAGAATAGAATAGAATAGAATTAGAATTAGAATAATAGATTAGAATAATAGATTAGAATAATAGATTAGAATATTAGATTAGATTAGATTAGATTAGATAAGAAAGGATAACATAAGATAAGATGCGATAAGATAAGATAAGATAGATAGATAGAATAGATAAGATAAGATAAGATAGATAGAAAAGAATAGACAAGATAAGATGGATAGATAGAATAGAATAGAATAGAATAGAATAGAATAGAATAGGATAGGATAGGATAGGATAGGATAAGATATAAGATATAAGATATAAGATATAAGATATAAGTGATATAAGATATAAGTGATATAAGATATAAGATATAAGATATAAGATATAAGAGATAAGATAAGATAAGATAGATAGATGGAATAGGATAGGTAAGATAAGATAAGATAAGACGAGATCAGATAAGATCAGATAAGATCAGATAAGATCAGATAAGATCAGATAAGATAGATAGATAAGATAAGATACGATTTGATAAGATAAGCTAAGCTAAGCTAAGATAAGATGAGATTAGATTAGATTAGATTGGATAGATTCGATTAGATTAGATAGATTGGATAGATTAGATAGATTCGATAGATTAGATAGATTAGATAGATTAGATAGATTAGATAGATTAGATAGATAGATACAGATGTACTATTTACCGTGTATATATATATATATCATATCCCTATATATCTGTCTGTCTATCTGCCTACAGTAGATGGACAAATTATTCAAACCCCGCATCCATGAGTTGTAGGCTACCCCCTGTCCCCCCAAATTTCAACGTTATGGTTTCGTAACTTTGTTCCTGATCTTAGGAATTGATTTATTTCGGCGTGGGGTTATTGGATTACAAGGGTTTGAATAATTCGTCCATCTACGGTATCTGTCACTGTCTGTCACT
>CAMXCT020000778.1:47500-137500 GCA_947184155.2 Cladocopium goreaui | reverse complement strand
GGCTCCAACATGCTGGACATGTGATCGTGCGCCCAACCATTCTGGCGACGTCCCGAGGGGCGGATTGGACTGGTTGGGGTTGAACGGAAATCATCTACAGTATCTATAGATTTATATGTACGTATGTAGAGGCATAATTCCCTCAGAAACGGCAGTATCATTTCCAAAAAACACCTTGAGTGTGTTTCCCATCATGTTCTATGACATACAGCATACAATACAATAGCTACGAGCACAATAGTAGCTGGACAAAATCGAGCTGCTAGATTTAAAGAAACATAGTTTGTCTGATTGAAATAATAATCTTCCCCACACTAAAAATTACCATTTGGGGGAATACTAAAATATCTAAAAGTGTTCAGACAAACTGAGTAGGTCAATTAAACCCTATTAAACCCATTCAACCCTATAGACCCCACATGTTCATACATGTTCTACCTATAGATACCCATCAATTCATCTGAATTGCCTTTCTGCCATAAACCCATTTTCAGACCATCTCTCCTCATCAGCTCGGTGCCTGTAGGATGAGAGGAAGTGGATGTGATTCAGTCGAGCCGCCGCAAACCGCTTGAAAGATTCGTGGCAACCTGGGGCCGGGACGACTGGGGGGTTCCCTAAGTTGGATGATTTGGGGGCACCCCCATGACTTAGGAAACCTCCATATCATCAACCATAAATTTGGGAGTGTAATTAGCCATAAATAATAGTAATCAATTATATATATATATATAAGCATATTTGTTGGGGTGAGAAAAAAAATCCCCCGAACTAAGATGACGACCCAGCTATGAGCTATTCTCGGGATCTGGATTTCAATTCATTGGATGGCTTGTTTAATTTACAGCGACATTCCCACCCATGAATCCAAAAACCTCGAAACAGTGGTCAGTCGGGGGTCTGCAACAATGGTACCAACATATTGCCCACCGACCGATCGATTTTTTGATGTGGGGGGCCACAATTTTTTGTTTCCATCAACATGTGGGTGTTATTGGTTTAATCATCCCGTTTGGAACGAATAATAAACAACAAATTGGGGATCCTTGACTAGTGTGGATCACACATTGGTCACAGTTCTCTCCCTAGGTTAACCAGCTTTGAAATTCATGGCTCATGCAGGGTGGAGCCCGCAAACGATGGCAAAGTTGGTTGAAGCAATAACTAGTTTATGGTGTATGGTGGACATGATATCTATATATATATAAAGCATTCTGTAGTTAATAGGGTTATAAACCAACGATCATGACCTTTGGGGCACCATCACACCCGTCTAACAAGAACTGAGCCCCCCAGCGGCTCCCATAGGTTGTCAGGGATTGGGGAGGCACAGAAGGCTGTGAGGTGTGCCAACCTCATTCCACAGCTCGGGTCCGCAGCCCCTGGGCTCAACCCCCTATATTTCAACCAGCTGGCCGTTGTAGCTCTGGACTCACAACAGCCACAGCTCACTGAGTTTTCAGCACTTGCAGACCGTCCTCCAGGAAGGCGACACCCTCAGCCTGCAAGGAGTGAAGCACCACAGGCAGCAGGGGTTCTGCCTCGGTCTCGCGGCCATGTGCGTTGCCGTGGGCCATGGGGTGTACGGACGGTAATGGCATGTTCTGGTATGTAGATGTATATACCAGAGGGTACCTCTCCACTATAAATCACCATTTTCAATAGGAACATGCCATATTCAATATGTATAGAAGTGTCAGAAGAAGAAAAATGCGGCAGCCCTAGTGCCCTGGGACTGGCACCAAGCTGGCAAACAGAGCGCATCGCCGCTGCTGCTCACGAGGATCCTGCTCACCAGTCCAACTCCTCCCCACCCCAAATGGGGCCTATTTTTGAGATAACTGCTGGCAAATGCACCACAAGTCCCACACAGCTGGCAATTGCTTTACCCAAAACTGGAAGATGCCCAGTTTTTGTGGCCAAAAATGCGAAAATATACGCAGATCATGATCAATCAACCCTGAAAAACGCAAACAACATGTTCAGGCAATCCCAGTTTTTTTTAACCCATCGAAGGTTGCCCCTTCGCTTCGGTGGCGGCGGCGGCGGCGGTGGCACGCGCGGCGGCGTGGGCGGCAGCGTGGGTGACGAGACACTGGGTTGCCAGCGATCGGGGCTGCCGCTGTTGCGCTGGTCGGCTTCTTCCCTTTGGCGCTCCCGTCGGGCGTTGTCCTGCGGTGAGCCGCTGTTGCGCTGGTCGGCTTCTTCCCTTTGGCGCTCCCGTCGGGCGTTGTCCTGCGGTGATGCCCCCAGCTTTGTTGGTTGCTTTAAACCCCATTATATATATATATATATAATTATATAGAATATATATCATATATAGATATATTTATACATATATAACTATATAACTATATAACTATATAACTATATAACTATATAACTATATAACTATATAACTATATACATATACATATACATATATACATATATACATATATACATATATACATATATACATATATACATATATACATATACATATATACATACATATATACATACATATATACATATACATATACATATACATATACATATACACATATATACATATACATATACATATACATATACACATACATATACATATACATATACATATACATACAACTATAACTATAACCATAACTATAACTATAACTATAACTATAACTATAACTATATACATATACATATACATATACATATACATATACGTATACATATACATATACATATACATATACATATACATATACATATACATTGTATATATATATACATATACATATACATTGTATATACATATACATATACATATACATATACATATACATATACATATATATACATATATATATACATATACATATACATATACATATACATATACATATACATATACATTGTATATATATATATATAAGACCTATCTACCATAAAACATAGTTAACCTAGTTGTGAGCCAATTTAGACATCTGGGGGGGCCACCTTGCAGGACTGCTGGCCCTGGTGAGGCCTTCCCGGCCCGATTCCAAGGAAAATCCTTCGGTAGCTGCCCTACCTTCATCGCCTGGAGCTCCATAACAAATTGCCTCATCAATAGAACCTGGGAGGAGATAGATCCAACTGCGATGATGGGATATTTTCTGGGTATTATGTGTTATATATCTTATTATATTATACATGGCTAAGGGGGTTCTATGTGATATTTGTGTAGGTACAATGGAATAGGGATTTTCAATTGGCTGTATATACATGGCTTATGCGTTGGTAATGGGTCGCAAGGTACGGTGTATGGAGCTGGGCGTCCAGCCTCGGGGGAGAGCCTTGCGCACCTCTCGCCTCGGCTCAAATCAATGGGTGTCATTCGGAAAAATTGCATGAAACCATGGGTTTTACTGTACCAAAAAAAAGATTTCCTTATGATTTCCCTACTTCCCTATGATGTCATCAAATATGAAGTTTTTCCGCTGATTTTCCCGCCAATTCTTGGATCAAAACGTTGATCCCTCAGCTCCCAGCAGACTGGTTCAAGCATGTTGGACTGCGCCTGACGCAATGTGTCGCATGATGCCGCAGGTTGGGGTGCAGGTTGCACACCCTTGACGCCCCGATGAAGACCAAAATAGCCGCAGACCACAGTTGGCTGAAGAAATCAACTGCTGTCAGTGTGTCTTCTTGAACAAAACTCACTATGTATGGTACATACTTTTTCCTAGCTGAAGTGGTTTGATCACAGCAGTCAGGGGGTTGAGGAAACCAGGGAAAGTGCCATCCCGACAGAAAGTCAAACTGGAAGTGACTGGAACCAGTTGAACCCGTGGCCAATAGTTCAAAAGATATCATGTGGACTGTACTGGGTTCAATGGATGGTATTTCCCCACTAAACCAACTCGTCCACCGACATCACTTCTGGATAATGTCACATTTTGGAAAGTGAAATCCGGCATTTTCTTGGCATCTTAAGTCGCCATCTTGATTCCACCATGGGCAGGTGAACTCCCCGTCGCATGTTCGTGTCAACTGGTGGGTCAAAATATCAGACCTGGCCTCAGTGAATTTCAACTGATTCCCACGGATCAATCGATAGATCTTGGGCGCTACGGGATCTTCCACTTTCTCCAAGAAGGCCTCAGCAATTGAGTTTTGTTTCATGGTTATAACCAACCAGTTTTTTCACCATAAGATTTTATGGATATATATGGGGTATATATATATATACACACACGGTATATACGTGTATATATATATATATGTGGAATATAATATTAATGGGATCCTATAGCTAGAAGTTGAGGATATATGGAATTTTAAAATATCTTTTCATACCACTAGTACCGCACAAGGCGGTGGCGGAAGTTTCAAAAATAGGAACCCTGTAGGAGCGGTTGGTTGTTGTGAATCACGGATGGCAGACCGAAGCCACTGATGGACAGAAAGGTGCTTGAGGTCTCCTCTCTTTCTCTCTCTTTCTCTGACTATCTACCTACCTACCTACCTACCTATCTATCTATCTATCTATCTAATCTATCTATCTATCTATCTATCTATCTATCTATCGATCTATCTCTCTACCTGTCTACCTATCTATCTGTCTATCTGTCTATCTGTCTATCTGTCTATCTGTCTATCTGCCTATCTGTCTATCTGTCTATCTGTCTATCTCTCTGTCTGTCTATCTATCTGTATCTGTCTATCTGTCTATCTGTCTATCTGTCGATCTATCTATCTGTCTATCTATCTATAGACTTCCTCAATTTTCGAAGTTGACAACATCAAAAACGATACAATTCTGCGAGACTTCCTTCAAAAATGGAAAGTTGAGTGCAGCGCTGACGGCCTCGTACCAATGCGTTTTGCAATTTTTCCACTCCACCTGTCTAAAGTACTGCGCCTACCACGAAAAATTGATGCCAGGTCATACGAAGTGCTGCACCTGTCACGCAAAATCATCTTAGCAAACCTACAGATCCAAAATGCAACCCCTCTCAGGAAATCAGCGCCCTGACCTCCTAACATCTCCGATGAACATGTCTTTTGTACTGCGCCTGCCACGCGAAATGCATCTTTGCAGATCCTCTTCAAATGTCCCACACCTGCCATCGTTTTTGGAAATGCTACAAAACCCTCACGTTTTTCTCACTTTTGAGAAGGTGCGCAATCCCTTGCGCCTGCCACGCGAAACGACATCTGAACGTCCAAAAGTGGTCCGAACCCCTGGTGCTTTTAACATTTTGACTTCGAAATGTGCTTCGCGCCACAACAGTGCGCACTTTTTCGACATCTCAACTTCCAAAAGTGGTCCGAAGCTGAAGTGCTTTGTACGTTTTGACTTCGACATGTGCTTCGCGCCACAACGGCGTGCACTTTTTCGACATCTCAACTTCCAAAAGTGGTCCGAGCATGGTGTGCTTTGTAACTTTTCGACCCTCCGGAGCCACAAATCATTGGAAAAACATAGCGTTTCGCGGCTTTCCTACCTTTTCGCGCATCTGCATCTTCTTTCTTCTGACTCTTTCTCTTCTCTGATCTTCTCTCTTCTACTCTTCTCTTCTCTCTGACTCTTCCCATCTCTGCTTTTCATCTGTCCATATTGTCGGAAGTTTGACTTCTAAACTTCCTTCGATAAGCATAGGATTTTAACCCCTATGAGTTGGGATATATGGGATATGGGTGCCCTATAAGTATGGTCAACCATGGCTGCAACTGCGGGCAAATGTTCGTAGACCGTTCAATTCAATAGAGGCAATTGTCCAAAAGGGGGAATTCCCTTGAGATGTTTGGTGTGCAGAGGGTAAACATGGGATGCTTTTGTCAGGAAAAAAGTGGCAGTAAAGCCATTAAGCGAAAGAAACAAAGTAAAAAAACAACAGGAAATCCGAGGGTGTACCAAATTTGGGAACTCAAAACCAGTACAACTTTCAGATCTTGACATTCAAATATCAAGGACAATAAAGCCACCGTGTCACAGCCTGGTGCTGTTGCAATGTCCAGGCACAGGATCCATCACAATGTCAAGGAGGACATTGGGGTCGAACTCTTTGACCGCCAGCCTCTTGAAGGCTTTTGCCAGCCATTTCAGTCTAGCCTGGAAGCTGAACGGAAGCTGAACGGAAGGAATTCAGCCAAGAAACACGTGAAGAGTTGCAAGGTGCAACCCCTTGTTTGACTATTTTGACTGGATGGTTACAGTATTTAAAAGAGAAACAAACAAACAAAAAAAAAAAACATCACTTCCATCTAATGCAGCATGGGTTTCGTGTGCCTCTGGTGACATCTGCAGGACGTCTCCTTTCTTGGCTGTTGGAGCGACCATTGGGGTCCTCGGCAACTGGGAAGGGCGACAATCCCTCTGCAGGTGAAGCCCCCAGGGCTGGAGGTAAACTCCTCATGTTCAGACAAACCCACATGTCATATAATTATTAGGTGAATGAAACATGGTCCGTAAAAATATCCACATTATATATATATATATATATTATTGTATTCAAGTTATATGATATCAATTATATCCCGTTACTGTACTGTAATTATGGTTGGTTAGTTCTTTGTCCGATTTAACTGCTGCTTCATGCCTTCGGAATCCCACCTGGAAGATGCCGCCATGGCCGGTCCCGATGCTTCGCCATGGTTAAGACAGGAATCGTGCCATTTTCAGAAAGAGAAAGATTCTCATATGCTTGGGGATCATTGGCTAAAACCCTCATCAATTGGATCCGTAATATGAAACAATGAAACAAACCTCAGGTGTTTTATGGCTTCGTAATTTGTCACAGTTGCTCATGTGAAAAACAAAAGCTATGAACCTTGGGGTCCTGGTGCCGTTGCTGTGATCTTTGGTCCCAAGCCCCTCCGAAAGCTGATGCCAACCCAAACCAAGGATTCAAATATCAGGTATTCCTATCACAAACTGTCAGCCTATCTTTCAGTCTGATGGAAATCTGAAAAGGGCGCAGATTGATGCAAACTCCAACTTTGATCGAAATGTCTGTGTGTCACAAAATGGGAGTTTCCTCAATTCCCAAAGGATCTTCGCTATGTTTCCATGTTAATGGCCATTTCCTGGTGTCAAATGCGAAGCTCAGTGAAGCATCTTTTGTTTCTTCCGAGGCCCTGAAGTGCTGGCGGCTCGCTTCCTGGTGTCATCCCACATGGGGGAGTATAAGTCGTAAGATGTCAAACCCTCTGGTAAACTATCATAACTATGGGAAATCACCATTTTTCATGGGAAAATTCACTATTTCTATGGTGATTTTCCATAGTTATGTTATGTTAGTTTGCCAGAGGGTAAGTGAATTTGAGCCATATCCACATCATTCTGCTTCATAAGCAGTTTTTGTCCAAAGCTGAAATCACATGTAGGCAAGTTTAGTCCTCCCACCAGATTCATGAAGTGGCTGGTGGCGACTTTCAAATGGTCCACCAGGGTTCCTGCAGCATTAGAACGCCGGGTCAAATGTCAAATCTGCTCTGCATTCTTGTGAAATCCCAAGACAAAGATAGAGTAAAACTCTGTGAAAACATGTGCAGTGGAAGCAATAGTTTGGGATATCTCCTTACCGACTAAGAGCAAATGGTGGTGAATAGAAGGCCCCATGTACTTCAAATTTGGTCTTAAAATAGGGTATCCCATGGAATTCCAATGGATTGTCCTCTTCATCAATTTTTTTTTGTGGCTATCCCATGGCTATCCCCATGGCAGAACCCCCTGTGTTGATCCGCTGCGGTCACGCCTTGCATGCGAACAGCGCCGCTCATGGCACTTGACCCATCGCCAGGTGAGGTTCACACGGGGCGAGGTGGAGTGCTCCTGGGCAGATCTTAAGACTTGGAAGCGAAAACACCTGTTATATGGCAGTGTGTCAAAACCTTGTACCCCTAGTGAACATCAAAATAGCTGGTAAATGGATGTTCATTCCCACTAGAAATGGTATTAATAGGTATTGATCCATAGCCATATAGTTGTTTCATGTTGTTTCTGTGGTGTTTGGGATTATCTATTTTGCCAGCTGGTTTTCACAGGATGTGATTGCGCCTGCGTTTAGCTCGCCAAAATGATCAGACCCTTTGAAAGGATGTGCTCCCAACAGCACACCTTTCAATGCCAGATACATTGCCTTCGGTGTTCTGTCCCTTTGCCTGCTGCTGCCTGCTGCCTGCAACGCGTGCTGCCTGCAACTGCTCCAACTCCTGCTGCTGCTGCCGCTGCTGCTGCTGCTGCCGCTGCTGCTGCTGCCGCTGCTGCTGCTGCCGCTGCTGCTGCTGCCGCTGCTGCTGCTGCCACGGCTATTGCTTATGCTATCCAAGAAGGAAAAATGTTTTTGAAAAACCAACACCTCAAAAAATAGCTCTTACCAATAGCTACGAAAAAAGCTTTCAGAAAAGGAGCTTTAAAAAATAGCTTTTTCAAAAAGCTACGATAACAGCTAAGAAAACAACTAAAACCTCGAGTTTCAGTTGTTTTGCTAGCTGTTTTCCTAGCTTTTCCTGAAAAATCAATTCTCCAGGAAAACAGCTGGCAAAACAGCTAGCAAAACAGCGAAAACTCGAGGGTATAGTATAGTTGTTTTGCTAGCTGTTTGGATAGCTGTTTTGCTAGCTGTTTCCTTGTGATTTTTGCTTCCAAGCTGAAGGGAAAGCAGGAAAATAGCAAAAACTTGAAGTTTTGCGGGAAAAGCTAGCAAAACAGCTAGCCGAACAGCTAACCAAACAGCTGGCCAAACAGCTAGCAAAGCAATTAAAACCTCGAGTTTTAGCTGTTTTGCTAGCTGTTTGGCAGCTGCTTTGCTACCTGTTTTCCTAGCTGTTTCCTGGTGAGTTTTGCTTCCAAGCTGAATGGAAAGCAGGAAAATAGCTAAAACTCAAGGTTTTGCGGGAAAAGCTAGCAAAACAGCTAGCCAAACAGTTAACCAAACAGCTAGCCAAACAGCTAGCAAAACAACTAAAACCTCGAGTTTTAGCTGTTTGGCTAGCTGTTTTCCTATTTTCCTAGCTGTTTCCTGGTGATTCTTGCTTCCAAGCTGGAGGAAAAGCAGAAAAACAACTAGAACTCGAGGTTTTGCAGGAAAAACTAACAAAACAGCTAGCAAAACAACTATACCCTCGAGTTTTCGCTGTTTTGCTAGCTGTTTTGCCAGCTGTTTTCCTGGAGAATTGATTTTTGTGGAAAAGCTAGGAAAACAGCTAGCAAAACAACTAAAACTCGACGTTTTGGCTGTTTTCGTAGCTTTTTGAAAAAGCTTTTTTTTAAGCTTGTTTTTTGAGATGTTTTTTCCTAGCTATTTGAAAGAGCTATTTTTTGAGGCGTTGGTTTTTGGCCAAAAATGGTGAGCTTTTTGCTACAGTCCAGTGTAGGATCAGCTAGAGGGAGCACCTTCCCAGGCCGCCAGCATGGCTTTCACATGTTTTCACAAGCAAATCTGCGAGAAGGGGCCGTGGTGCCTACAAGATCAGCTATAGCCGGTCTTCCGAGGTTGCAAGATATCAGCATTGTAAATTGTAGGTGTTGGTGAAAGATAGCAACATCCAGGAGACCCGCCATTGTCTAGTACTATTAGTACTATGCTTTAAGATCAGCTTAGGGACGATCCAGGTGGGCACCAATCCCAATAAAAAAAATTGAGCAAACCCTGAAAAAACAGCTATTTGAAATCACTAGCAAAATAGCTGGAAAAGAGCTAAAAAATAAATCAAGGGCACCCAATCTTTGCCACAAATGGAGTCTTAATGTTAATCCAATGGAGTTATAACACTGGTAAATCTTGGAAACCCCCATAAACCATCCCCAAAACAGCCAAAGCCACTATGTTGACTGGGACTGAAACCATCCCCGGTAGCTTTAGTATTGGCTTCACCACATTTGGCTGGGAGTCTCCTAATGGATAATGATGCACTGTTTATAAATATATATATATATATAATCCCCAAAAAAATACCAGTACAATCCACAGATGCGAATCCATCAACCGGGGTTTCAAGACATTTGACCAGTTGGACCTTTCGGAGTATACCAACCCACCGAGGTCAAGCCCTCCTTTGGCACACGGTGCAAGTAGTGCTTCTGCAGCATCCCCTCCATGGTGCACAAATCTCCTCGCGTCTCAACGTTTTGGAGGCTCGACATAAGAAATGTGCTGGACAACTCCACGTGTTTTTGAGGGAGTTTGGGACATACAAAATATATGGGGTCAGCATCTCTGTGACTGCTGCTTCATCTTCCCTTTTTTGATGCTTACCGCCCTGAAATCTAACCGTCGGAACCTCAGTTGGGTTTTTAAAAATCAAGTCTGGAGATTCTGGTGCGTCATCTCTCCCTGCAATCGCCTCCCTTGTTGCAACTCGTAGGTGCTGAATATCAAACCATTTGGATCCGTTTGGGGTATGCCTGCATTTTGGGCTGGTTAGATCCCAGCCTACTGAGCTCAGTCTCCCCGTTTTGGGTCTATCCCGGTATCCTAAGATTTTGCACGTCTCCCAACATTTTCGGCGGATCATGTCCCCCATTTTGGTGGCGATGAGCATTGCTGATCATTTGGAGGTTTCCCAAAATGATGGTACCCCAGTTATCATCCATTCACAGTAGGATTTTCCATGAAATCAACCATCCAGCGAGGCCATCCTCCATGCAGCACCAAACGCTGCATCTGCGCCGGCTCGCACATCGTCTGGCCGGAAATCATCCCCATGTCCGCCGTGACATGTTCGCTGGTACCCTCTGGTTATTTAACATAACTATATAGGAAATGGCACATGTATAATGTATAGATAATAAGACTGATTTATATACCATATGCATGTTTAAAATTGTGTGGTTCCATGTTTTTCCATAGGGTAACCATATCATCAATCTTGGAGTCCAGCTCTCAAACACCCAGAAACGTGGCAGGGCCAACACGCGCACCTTCAGCTCAAAGCAGCGCGGGGCACCCAGCGACAGCGAAATAATGAGGCAATCTTGGAATTTACCTGTCACAACGGGTGAAAACCAGCCAAGCACGGAGTGCGGCAAACGAGATGCTGGCATAACCACTAACAAAATCCAACTACTAAAATCACTAAAAATTAAGATAGGATAGAATCAGCAAAAATTGGATGACCAAGAATCCTTGTTGCAAAGTATGGGACAGGTATTACAGTCTCACCCTGTTGATCTCAACTGTCTTCAACCACGGTGCCTTGGAACAAGAACTCGTCATCAGAATGCCATCCCACAGAGTGGTCACCACTTTCATACAGGTTCAAATTGCACGAATCTGGCCAGTCCTGGCACATCAATTTCAGATGGAAATCTGTGGTTGAAACCAGTGCTGTTCTCATCAAATGACTGAGGTTGTCAATTTTGCCAGACTGAACGGTCGGCTCAGGGCAACACTTTTACCATCGACAACCCGACAACAACAGGATGTTTGCAGAAAGTTGTTGCGCATTGGAAGAATGAAGCCTTTGGGCTATATTATGATGTGTGACCAGTGCCTAATCAGCGTCACATACCCCCTAAAAATGAATCATACCACTGAATTATATAATTATCATATATATATATATATTATAATTCATTGATCTGAAATGTATGGCAAATTTGGGATATTTGCCCTTCCTAACAATCTGTCTAGTGACGTAGCAGTGAAGTGGTATAAGTTGTCCAAATACTACTACAACTCGTTGGGGTTCGTGATTGTATCAACATGGGCACAGCGAGCGAGCGAGCGAGCGAGAGACAGAAAGGACTTGGGTGTGATTCCACCCTGATGTGATTGTGATGGTGACAAATACAGGATGGATACCCTCCATTAAACAAACATGGCACTGTTCATTTGCAATAATTTTCCATCATCGGCATGTTTAACGGGGATGTGTTAGCCAAGCGATTTTGTTGTTTCGAAGACAACAATCTTCCCATCTTGGTTGATTCGCCTGTTGGCATTGTGTCCCCCACGGTTGTTGGATGAACATTACCCTCTGGTTATTTAACATAGCCATGGAAAATGGTCCATAGAAATAGATGGTTTACCTATTAAAAATGGTGATTTTCCATGGCTATGTTAGTCATAACCAGATGGTAAATCTGCTGTCTGGTGCTGATCTTCTTATTCCACCTGTCAAATCCCATGGTGCCATGCCTCTTTCGCGATGCCACACAGTGGCATACAGAGTTCCATGGTTTCCAACAGCCACGGTGCCATGGGTTCTGGCCTTGAAAAACGGAAGGTCGCATCAAGTGAATATGGCATAGATTGACTTAGAGATAGAGTTTCCTATTTTGATCACACATGGGGCCTGAAACACCATCATGTTCCGAATATGGCAACTGCCATTTGTATCGGGGTATGGTGCCATGGTGCGACAAGTCACTCCATTCGCAAACCGCCATAGCCATAACGACAGCAACAGGGCGCTCGCGTCATCCAACTGGTCTTTCGAGGAATGGGTCCCCACGTGCCTGCGGATTCAATGAGGAAAAAGTGGCCGCAACCAATTGTGGGACATCAACAAAAATTAGTGGTATATCCAATATTTCCAGTATCATCCAGTGTATAGTGATATACAGAAATAGTGGTATATCAGATATAATTATAAAGTTATATCATGTTATATCCAGTTATCAATGCGAATTATGGTTAAGCGACAGAACTTGTAATATCAACAAAAAAAATGATATAAAGTTTAATGCAAGCGACACTTCCAAGAATAATATGCAATATAATGCTGTAAAAGCAACAAGAAAAACATACTAATCATCACGTATCGCCAACATAAATGCATGAACGCAATGATGATCTGACATATACACCATAGTGCTGGGAAGTCATGGCTCAAGGGGTCAAAGAAAACCCAACATCGACTAATATATTCTTGAGAATCGCATCATTTGATTTGTTTTTGTTCCAGAATGACAAAAATGCGTTCTCAATTTAAAACAAAAATTCCATGTGAGTAGCAGCTAAGCAAATATGACCTATCCATACCGGACATGATCCTGTTTTGGTATTTCTTTTGAATCCAATGGTTACTTTGCGGATGGAGCTCCAGTTACAAATGGATAACGTTATAGTTTGTCCATGTGGAGGTTTCCATAAATGTGGGTATCCCAATAGCTGGATAGTTTATTTCATGGAAAATCCATCTATAAATGGATGATAACTGGGGGTACCCCCATAGGAAACCTCCATCTCCCAACTTCTGGGGATCAACTGTCAGGTACCTTCAGGCTGCTGCCAGTTCACATCCCTCATCGCGTGCTCCAAGAAGCGCTGAGCTGTGTCCTTGGGGAGTGCCTCGACTGGGAACGGCGGGGATTGGTGACATGGGGATATATGCTATGAGAAAAAGGAATTATAGAAGGAAATATCAGGGTGAATAGGTTTTCATGGATCTACTGAATGTGTCCGAAAATCACTGATATATTATATACCTCCATTTTAATGGGAAACTGGTGATTATATAAGATTTGGATGGAATTGGGGTACCCAAATCTTTCAGACAAACCAGCATGGTGTCAAAACCGGATCAAGACATCTGTGGAGTCAGAGTCGGACTTTGCATTGGATAGAATTATGTCAGATCAAATTTGCAAAGGAGAAATCTTGTCCTACAAAATTACTGTGTGAGATGAATCGCAAATCAAAAGATTATGCAAGAGGAAGCACGCTCAGCTTTTCTCTCCCTGCGATGCATACAGCCCGTTTGCGGTTATGTAAGCAAAGTGAAACACATGTGAAACAAAACCGTTGCGCAAGAGACATGATAGGAAAAGAGATTATTCGAGATTTTTACCGTAGCAGAACATGTTCAGCCATTACAAGACATGGAAGAAAGAGTTATTTAAACTAAGATCTTTAAATATAATATCTAATCTATGTATATATATATATACATATATATATATATATTAACGGTCAACAAAGACGTGGTTGTTGGTTAACAAAGCCCTAATAAACCCATTGGGGACCCTGGGGTAGCCCCAATTGGTCACCGCAGCCATGGCACCTGCGCCCGGTGCGCTGCAAAGCTCCGCCGGCCCTCGTCCTTCAAGACAGTCTGCCATCCATCCACCGCTTCCGACACCAGACGCAAGCCTCGGGAGGGCGCAAGGCGCCGAAAAAAGAACCAAAACCTTGGGAACTTCATGGGATTTCATGGGATTTCATGAGATTTAACAAGGACTTGATGTGGTTTACATAATAGGATTTAGTGGTGCTTAAAGGGGGGGGTCAATGATGTTACCGGACTTATTTTTCTATTGGCCTTTGTCATCAAACATGGCTAGCTATGCTAGCTGGGAAATCCAAACTCCCCGTGAAATTTGACATGTTTGAATATGGGAATATATAATATAATATAATATATATATTATATATATATATTATTATGAATATATAATATACATATACATATATATATATGAATATATAATATACATATATAATATATATAATCGAAGTACATGGGGGGGTCCAGCAAGCCATGTTTGACTACCATCAAAGGGTAATCATTCTACCATCAACAATCATCAAATAAACAAACCATCCTGATTTGGAGAAGTTCTCCATGTTTGGCGGTGAGAATCGAAATATAGATGGGGTTATCAGAAATGTACTGTGGTGCATTGACTGTGACCTACCCAACTAAGGTCTATATACCCAGTGCAAAAAAATGATGGAGCATTGTGGGGTCTGCTGAGCAAGTCCCAGAAGCGGACTGGGATCTGGGCACCCCTGCCAACCCGGGAGCGAGGTTCCTCCACCTCCTGGCAAAAATCATTGATCTGTGAGGTAGTGATGCTCTACAACATCCTCAGCGTTCGGCCTTCAAAGGCTCCCCATTGCCTGTTTGCCCCACGAAGTCCAAAGCCGACTTCATCAACACAAAGGTAGGTCTCAAAATTGGGTACCCCAAATCCCCCCCCAAGTCCCCTATGGATCCCTATGGTTTATCATACATTTTCCCCCGGTCAAGCTTGCCATAAATTGGGGGCTCCAGATGGCGACAAAACCATCATCCTCCAGAGATACATCTTGCGCATGCGCCGACTCTGCTGCAGCCACTGGTGCCTCTCGTTTCGAGCCATGAGCGATATCACACGTGTCACACGATGATCCCGTTAAAAACCCACATCAATTGATGAGATGTCAAAAAAAATGTTTTGCTGGAGGGTAAATCAAGCAAGCTAGAAACATAGGCCTTGTGCCATCCACATGGGACTGTGACTGTAGCCCACAAAATTGGGCGTTTATGAACGGATCCAGCAGAATAATGTTGATGATCCTCGACTTTGAGGCCTGAAGGCCTGAAGGCCGAGGACTGCAGAGGTTCATCATCATTCTCCTGGTAAATCATCCCATGTTTTGATACCTTGCGACCTGCTGCAGTCACTGCATCCCATCATCGCAAGTCTTTCCCCGGTCAGTATCCACTGATCAACAAGATGCCTCACCAAACAGCCTTCGGCGCAAGTCTGCCGTCAAGAAGCCAGCGCGAGGCCGTTTCACCTCGCAAAAAAATTGCTTTGAAGGCAGCCACACAGAAAGCTGGGTATGGCATGGTATGGCTTCAAATATACAAAATTACATGAATGACCCCTAAAAAAGTATGGGTTGGATGCTTTCACACAGTGAAAAGTGCTCAAAAATATGGTTGCACCGCTACCTATTCTTAGAAACCCATCTGCATCGGGTTCGTCTGAAATTTGGATACCCCTGAATCCACTGCAGAATCATCATCTGTGCTGCACTAACATTGCCATCAATTGGGGTAAATCCTCAATTGTTTGGAGAAACCCGGATCATGTTTTCGGTGAAACATCTCCCGTTATATCCCAATAAAATATCCCCATTGTGGCAAACCCAATAAACAAAAAAAACTCAGTTGGGGATGGTGTCTACCACTCACTTATGAAATTTATGGTAAACTTGGGGGCCGGTTTATTGGGTTTACCGTGGTTTACCACCATAGTTTAACCCATTTGAGGCTTACCAAATAACGGTATTTTCCACCCCAAAAACTTGGTTCTTTTGGTCACCTGGGTCACCTTTGGCTTCTCGTTGCTGGGCGGCTCCTAGCGTCGTGTTTGGTGGATCCAATCTACCTGGCTGTCCCAAACTGGGCACCCAAAACATCCCCGATATGAAATGGCCATTCAAACATATTCAAAGATGATTTTCTGAAGCATCAGATTTCTTGTGATTTCTTGGCCTCTCCCCACAGCCTTAAAGAACTTCCATCGCCCTGTCCTTCTCTTGACTGGGATCTTTGCCCTCTGGAAGAATCTCCACCGTATCTCCATCTCGGAACACCTGCTGCTTCTACACATCAAGTCTGGAACAGTAGAGGAATAGTTTCCTTCCAAAAAGTCTGTGCCTGGCTGGCACACTCCCAGCTGGGGATGGTGAAACCATCAATGGTCAGGCGAGCCGCCTGCAGGAAATCTGATGGCCTTTAAGCCTCAAATTTGACCAATTCTGGGACACTCGGGCTTAAGGGTCAAAACGAGGCTATGGACGGATCGCACAATTTGGTCATGTTTGCATATGCTGAATGTGTATATATATATACATACATATAATATAGTATAATGTATAGTATATATATAATATTATATATATACATAATTCATATAATATAAATAATATAAATAAAATAAATAATATAAATAATATAAATAATATAGATAATATGAATAATATAAATAATATAAATAATATAAATAATATAAATAATAAATAATATAAATAATATATATAATATAAATAATATAAATAATATATATATAATATCTAATATATGTAATATATATATATAATATGTGTAATCGTCGTTAATCATCCATTTTGGAGATTAAATGAACGATTAAAAAAAACGGGGATAAAGTCACCCCCATGGTTGGTTACTGGGATCGTTTAGTTTATACTCTCTAAGTTTACCACATTATGTTGGAAGTCTTCCAAAGTAACCCCTAGAAAGATTAATATAGAAGCAATTCACCACAACTGTCACAACGCTATAGAATCGGATCTGACCAACACCTTCATCTTTTGCGGGGTACCCTCTGGTAAACTAACATAGCTATGGAAAATCACCATTTTTAATGGGAAAATCCACTATAAATCACCATTTTCAATAGCTTTTTGTATGTTTACCAGAGGGTATATGGTCCCTTAAAAAAAGATCCGTTTTCCACAGGAAACCATTGGTGGACTGAACTGGATCTATGACTTGGGCGGCCCGTCCGCAAAGGGGGGTATAAAAAATATTAGGCTGGGATGAATTGATCGTTAATTACCCCCAATATCAATCCCAGCCCTCTAATATTAAATATAGTATAATATACTTATGATTGGGAATTATCATGTAGTTATTAGTGGGATTGATAATATAAGAAAGCCAGTTGTACACCGCCCCAATATCATCCCGAATGGATGGTATGAAGCATCCCCAACAATTAAGCCAAAAGCAGCAATTCTTTTAGCGATCAAGTGCTGGTGACAATGGTAATTGATGGTGGTTTTCTTTATGGCGGGTGAATCATAGTGAATCCAAATCCCACAACTTGAGGTATTCCTGGGACTTGCACTGACATACACTGACATGCACTGCTAGCCTCACCCAACTTTTGCCCGGAAAAGCGCGCCACAGACGCCCCATTTCGGGGTACCGCCACCACGCGCCGTCCACCCTAGCGGAGAGGGGGCCGTGTTTGATTACCGGAACGTATCATGGGGATCTTGTGAAGTTATGGGGATATCATGGGGGTATATAACCAACAGAATATGATACAGTAGTATGGGAACATATGGGAACATAATCACCATACATATCCATACATCATCATAATCAATGAAGAACCCAAGACGTCTCTCACAGAAGCAAAATGAAGTGCTGTCCTTCTGCACGTCCCGCACAAAGATTCGCAAAGGCAGCGACATGGCTTCATCAGAGCCCCACTGGGCTGGGGGCCGTGGGCGACGCAAATGAGGTCCCAGAATGGGCTAGCCCGAAAGTCAAATGGTTTATCTTCATTTGCACGAGTAAAATTGCCATTTTGTCTCCCACCCCATTCAAGGACAAACTCAAATGTTGCTGGTGTATTGCTGAATTTGCTGAATTCGCAACCAGCAGAAGTCGTCAAGCCAGCATGAAGTCTTGCAAGGCTGCCAAGTTTGCAGCACACAGCTGCACAGTTTCTCCGGCCTTTTCTTCTCTTGAGCCACTCAGAAAACATCATAATCCCTGCAGCAGGTAAAAAACCATGACTAGTAGCTGAGTCGCAACCCAATTCACATCCCTGGACATCCCTGGGATATAGTAGGAATTCATGGGATATATCATTATATTTCCCAGCTACTAAGCACAACTAAACCCTAACCTCTACCAACTTCAGTGGCCTTCCAGCTACCGCGTCCTCGGCACGTTGCAGGCCGGCACAAGCTTGGAGCACCTGGCAGGGTATCAGTAGCTCCTAGTAGCTCTGGAAGCCCCCAGGTTCTAAAGTTTGAAAATGTGATAAAATCCAGTTGATTATCAACTACGATTTATAATGTCAAATAGGTGTTTGGACAATTATGTATATAGTTCAGAGTACTTGTTCTATCAGATGGTTGGAAAAATCAATCATAGCTCCTTGACTCCCCATTGAAAATAGATGAAATAAGGTGTGTATGTGTATATATATATATATATGCATGGAATTATACGGATACCCCTTTTAGCTCCCTCCTAACCACTGGATACCTTTGTCAATAAAATATCAAACCGATAGGTTCATCTGGAGATCCACCGCAAAAAATCATTCACGTTCACCAACGGAAGAACGTCCACAGAGCCGTCAAGTCCGTTGCAGCTCATCAGTTTAGGTTCCAATGAAAATCCGATGGTCTATCATTTTTTTCCCCACCAAACTTGTTATTTTGGGGTATCCCCCATTTCTGATTAAAACCTGAGCTTCCCACACTGATGATAGTGGACAGGGTGCTTTCTGCAGACATCCTGCAGGAGGGCCATGACAGCACATGGATTTCATAGCAAATTCCAACAAACCCAAACAAAAAATGTAGTGTACGTCATAATTACATATATATATATACACATGATAATTCCCAATTTCCCAAATATTACAATCCTCTGACGTCGAAAAACGATTTCTGCTGTCATGGGACCTTTCGGAATTGTTCGACGTCTCTGCCGAGCCTTGGACGCCGATGAACTCGTCATGAAACATCATGAAACAATGGCAACATCCAAGTTTTGGGGAAGCAAATTCAGACCCAGACTTGGATGGGATCCCAGGGCAACCCATTGACCGTTAACCACAACCCAGTTCGG
Source organism: Cladocopium goreaui (assembly GCA_947184155.2). Lineage (NCBI taxonomy): Eukaryota > Dinophyceae > Suessiales > Symbiodiniaceae > Cladocopium > Cladocopium goreaui. Next base: position 118,198 of record CAMXCT020000778.1, on the reverse strand, counting down.
TATATATAATTATATATATATGTATATATTTTTTGCTAATTTATTTATATTATTTGTTGATCTTGTTTTTTATCCGGGAACAGCCGTTCTTCGCGAATAAAATTGTTTCTTGCGCGAAACTTTCGCGAACTCCATGTGTATCTTTCGCGGAACCCATGTTGGGCAACAATGCCTCTTATGAAGATTCATTCATCACCTGCCAAATTACGCCAAATTAAGGATCACTTCTTGGTAGCCTTGTAAGCATGCAGCTCGCATCATGGAATCCATATTCAGGGCAGATGGTTGCTCATTAGGCATTTTTTTGGAAGACTTACCGAATCACCCCCTTCAAAATGCACTTTGACTTTCGCCCGCTCCTTCGGAGAACTTTCGCTGAACTTGTGCGAAAATATTCCTATCCGCACCCAGCCATCAGCAGAGGGAGCATCAGAGGAAAAGCACACGCCAGGGGCCTTGGTGTTTGGCCAGCTGGCGAAGCCTCACTTTTGGAAGCTCGGCTGCTGCACTTGGAGTTTGTTTCTTGAGGCTTCAGAAAGCAATGTGAGGCAGTGCCAACAAGGATGTGCTTCAGGCTGTGGCGAAGCCTCACCTTTGGAAGCTCGACTGCTACCTATGAAGGGAATGGTAAATGTCCAAAGTACAGCACCACACAGTGAACCGAACCAGAACCAAACCGAAATTCTCCGGCACCCTTCTCCTGCCGGAGCCCCGGGCGGCAGGGGGTGGTAGCCCTTTAGAAGTTGTATATGTATACAATATGATTCATAATGTCCAACTTTAGCGAATTGGCGGTTCCCAACATAACATGAACGGTCTTCGCAATTAAAACTCTTTACAAGGACCTTAGATCGAGAGAGAATATCCATTTTGATCCAGGAATTGATATTCCCAGTTGGATTGATTTTAAACTTCTGCGGCTTACCAGTTTGTAACTAGGATGCCAAGTCGACACTCATCCAATCGAACCCTGAGGCAAGGCACCGAATTGCCTTGCCAGGGTTGCCGCCAGTTGCAGCGCGAAAGGCACAACCTTGCCACAGTCTCTGGTGTAGGCTGCGACTCACAACTATTGGTCTTTCGGCTAAAAAAAGAAATGCAAAAATATCCCGTGTTAGGGTACCCCCATTTTAGACTTATACGACTTATACGGATACGGCTTTGTCTTAAAATCAGGCACCAAAGATGATGGGTTAATGATTAAAATGATCATTTTCGCTACTAAACTTGCTATTTTGGGGCACGCCTCCTGTGGGAAGTTCTCCACCAGTCTTTGCAAGGCAGAAGCCACATCCTGCGTCGTCGCTTCAGATCCACTTGAGTCGGGCCATTCCAAAAAGTGACGTCCCATTTTGAAAATTGACTCCAATGTGTTTGATGTGTTTGATATGGTTTGATGGTCATGTTAACAACCAATTTTGCCATCACTTGGGCTAAATCCACATGTTTCTGGATACTCCATGATAATCCCCATAAAAAAAAAAAAAATAATAATAATAATAATAATAATAATTTTCCCGCATGAATCACCATGTTTGTTGGTTAAACTCAGTTTTTTTCTTGGTGAAGTCGTTCCCATGTCAACCAACACATCTGCCACGGTTGCCACGTCCTCACTTTGTACATCCGCCAGGGTGACCAAAAGCTGCTCCATGGCCGGCGCAAGCTGCAGCCCAACTGCTGCATGCACCTGGGAACAGACGTGGATTCAATGGGATATTCAGGAGGTTTTTATATGTTTTTATGGGGGATATGGAGGTTTCCATGAATGGGGTACCCCTAAATAATCCATGAAAAAATAGGATTTTCCATGATAAACAATCCATTCGGTGGGTACCCCTATTTCAGGACACCTCCATATAACTATAGTCATAGTTAATGGGTTTATAAACTAACTTATAACTGGGGTGCCTGTGGGTGCCTCACCTTGTAGTTGATGATTATCCCATTATACATAGCTATGGAAGCCATGGCCTATTTATCCATGTTTTACCAAAATGGCTATGCGTTTCATTGTTTTTCCATAGTTATGCTGAGTCACGGAAGGGGAAAACATCCATTTTGGGTGGGCAAATCATTTTGAGTACCAAACATTGACATATTCAGCACATTTCCAAAGTCCCCAAAGTCATGAAATTCTCTTCAAGATGGGCCAAGTCGTGGAAAGATCCAATACCAACGAAAGTTTTCCGGAGTATTTTAAGGTTAGGGGAAGGGATTGCAGGGGCTTAACCATCTGGGGGGTGTCGGCAATGTAGGGCAACTGGTCCCCCCACCATTGCTGGGCAAACTATATAATCCCATATTTGTTGGTAAGGGACCCCTGTATTTAGCTGATGAAATGCCAGTTTTTGTTGGTCACCTAAGGAACCAGAACATTCTGAACAGTGATCCAAGACAGGCTTGCTGACATCCCTTCCTAACGATGCTAGATCACGAAGAAAAGCGACACCGTTGGGTCGTGAAAATCTCAACAACCTGCGAGTCTGGCTTGCGGTCACACCTGCAAACCTGAAATCCCATAGAATGGGTATATCCCATAAATTCAAACAGCAAATCCCTTCTCTAATTTGTATACCACATCATCTGTAAATATGGCTTGTCTGAAAATGGGTACCCCACAAGATCCACTGCTTCATCATAGCGTGTCCCTATTTAAAAATACAAAAACACCCAAAAAATGTGGGTATACTGTACCGATATAATATATATATATATATCCCATTTGCAAACACCCATATGTACTGAGAATCAGCCATTTTTGGAGGAAAGTATCTTCCCAACTCATGGCAGGGGCGTCATGGAAGGATGGTATCCGTTGCTATCCCCATTGAAATGGTTGGTTTGGAAAAAAAACGAGTTCCCAAAAATCTCTGTGATTTCCCATTGAATGATGGCTGTATCAGCATTGACTGGTAGCTTACCATCAAAAAAAATCCACGTGGCGATGATTTTTCATGAATCCCAGGAACTCCCATGGCCTCCTGGTCCTCTCTGGACAACAAATCCTCCAGGCAGCTCGCTGCTACCACTCGCACTGGAAGCTCCTCAAAAAAACATGGGGAACACCCACCAACTTTGAGATCGAAAAACAGAAAGAACATCATGTTCACCCGTTTTTGTGGCAGAATTTATATGTTTGCGATAGATCCAATTTCATACTCGTTTGATGGTAAATTCATGTCTTTTCTTATCAAATCCTTGCAATTCTTGGATATTCAAGTGGTAGTGTGGGGAACTACCAGACCCTTGAAAGCCCCCATCCAAGGAAATAAACCCCGGATAAACTCCGTGGTGATTTTGCTACAAATAGGGGTCTGGGGGTATAGGGAAATTATGGTACTTTGACTTTTCCTGACACCAACGTCTCCGAAGAATGCTTGGTGATATCCCCATGTGTCTGTCTTGTTCTGGGGTGGAAACCAAGTGGAAATCGACTTGGGTTCGCCAGTAATTATTCTTGGCGATATCCCCTGGTCATGTGGGTGTCCCCCTAGCGATGGTCTCATGGGTTTTAACCCCCATATCCTCATGTTTATCGTTGGCCGAATTGTCCCCCAGACCCCCTCCTTTTTATATGCAATTTCATCAAACAAGTGGATATGTGTCGCGATAGTTGTGTGGGCTATTGTCCCAACTGCACCCATTGTTCTAAAGATTCTGAAGTAAAAATCGGTGCAGAAGTGCAGAATCCTCAACCCAAGCCCCATAGATCCCCGCCATCCATCGCCTTGTCGCCCAACATCCTCACGCAGTCGCAGGTGGCACCCCCTGCCACGCCCGGGCGGCCCAGCTTGGGAGCATGATGGGCAAAGCGGCCCAGGCACCACGCGCCGCGCAGACCTCCAGATCTCGGATTTTGTTGGGGTTCACGGGGTTGCTAAACCAAGAATGGTCGGAGTCCACGATAAGATGAAATGTGTCCGTATGTGTCCGTTAAATGACCCCCAGTTCATCAATAGATCCAATGCTAAACCGGGGGTTCACTTGAGGGTGTTTGATATTGTGGAGAAGGAATTAGCTAAGGGGTAAGGAGACAAAGCTGGAGCACAGTTGAACAAAAACTGTGACTTGGTTGTAGCTCATAATGTAGCATCTTCAGAAACACCAATTCTTGCAATGTCGGACCAATTTTTGATGCTTCCAAGGTCACTATCAACCCAGCCAAATCAAGCGAAGTGTTTGGAAGTGCAATGAAAGCACCCCCTGTCAGCGAGTACTGTTTGGTTGGTAAGGATTCACAACTGATTGGACAATTCCAACAATTCCACTTAGATTTCGCAGAAGAACTTCGAGCTCAACAATTCCACTTCGAGCTCATGTATAAGTATGTGTATATATATACATATACGTGTGTGTATTAATGTATATATATATATTAATGTGTATACGTGTATATATATATATATTGATGTATATTACTGTAATGTGTGTGTGTGTGTATCTATATATATATATATACATATATGTATATCAATGTGATCATATATATATATTATAATGTGATCATATATCCCCATTTTGGCAGGTGAAACTGCAAAATCCCAATGTTTTGCCACTTCGCATTTCCATATTTCATGATTGGATCCCTATCTTGGCACAGCAAATCCCCAGTTCATTTGCCACTGAAATCCCATATTTGTTTGACAAACCTTACCCAGCTGAAATCAAAGAAACATATCAACCAATATCAGGTCCTGTCTAAAACTGGGCTAGTTTCTTCATTGCTTTCCCCATGAAAATCCATGAAATCATACTCTGAAATGGCCATTCAAGTGTGGTAAATCCTAGCATTTTCATCGACCTATCAACCATGAAATGATGCCGTGTTCATAGTATTTAAATGGGAATACATGTTGATACCATTATATAAATGGCTGTTTAAATGTCTTTAATATGTTAAATATGCCAAAAAAATGGTACCAGTCATCCCAACCTGCTCTTGGCTACCGCACGCAAGAAGGCAGCCTGGGAGGTCATCGCAGGGCGGACATAGCGGGAGATCAACTCCTCGATGCCTCGGCGAGGCAAGTGATGCGACAAGAACGGCGATTTCACCCGGAAAAAAATATATAAAACGGCTGGAAGATGAGGATTGAACCTACCAAACATAGGGGTTTCATGTTGATTTGTCCGATTCATAACAGCTAAGTGGGGTTATTTCGCTAGGTTAACGAGTTGGGTGACCAACATTCGAAGGTGACATCTTCCCTTGGCATCTCAAAAGGTTGGCTACAGCAATCCCCAGAACATCATGAGGCTTGGTGTGCTAGATGGATTCCGAAAAAAAAAAAAAACGTCAAAGTTATATAAAATAATAGTCAGTAATCATAGCAAAAAAAGTTGGATCAGGAACATGTTATCGTGAAACATCCGGTTAAAAAAACACTCATGAAAACATCTGGAAACATCATAAAAGACCAGGACAAATAAAAAAAAACATGAAAAACAAATGACAGAACTTCCTTTGCCAAGAAACTGACGCTGTGTTGCGCCTTGCTTTTTCCCCTCCGCTTTCTAGCCTGGCGTTCAGCAAGAATCATGGGAAATTACTGGTGATATCGGGAGTATTGAAAACACTTGAAGCAAGTTGTGACTCGTTTTTTAGAGGTGAGGTAATCGCAGTTCAGACATTTGTCCTGATTGCCAGGACCGTTACACCGTTAGACGTTAGACGGATCCAAAGCCAGGTTTATCACAATGCCAACAAGAATGACAACTGAGAAGAGAGAAGAAACATCTTCGAACAAGGAGGGAGACAAAGAATCTCAGTGCTGACGCGGCTGTGGCTCATTGGGCCTTGACCTCTGCCTGTAACGGATCCAACTCAGCCAAGTACTCTGCCATGAGGCCAAGAAGGACCAATGCGCCATCCTGTCCAACTTCGCAGGGGCCAACTGTAGGGAACTTGTGGGATACTGGAACTGTTACACTGCCACTGTAACCACTAGATAAAAAGGTGGCGAGTTGGGCGTCGAGTCTTAGATCTCAAACTCTTACCCGGGCTCTTCCAAGCCACAAAACCGCGAACCATCCCCAGTGACTCACCGGTTTCATGGGTGCTTTTTGAATCATCCCCAATGCTACACACACAAAAAACTGTACCAGTACTTGCTAAACTGAAAACGACCTGCATCTGCAGTCTCTTGTTTTTTTCAATTTGACATGTACCCACTTGAGCAGTGTTCAACCCCCCCAACGTCATTCCACTTAATTCTGGTTGGTCAAGAACGGGATTCCCAGTTCATGGATTATGATCATCCCCAATACACAAAGGAACACAGCTAATTTTGGAACACCCAAAAAACTCATTTTGGATAAATATATATATATATGTATATATATATGGATTTTTTTAAAAAAAAAGGATAGTATAACACCGAACGAATATCATAAACCAACCAGGGTGTCAGTAAAAGCAGCCACTGTTCTCCTGATTGGAGCAAGCGGCCGCATCTTTGGCCTTGCAGCTACCCAAAATCCCATGATCATCACCTTGGAAATTGCCACAACTTGGGGATTCAACCCATTTTGGGATGTCCCTCTTATAATATATATATATTATATATATATATCTTATATATATATATATAATGTTATAGTTAGGATCCCATTTTTTCCGGGGTTCTCTGCAGAATGTGTCCCTTCAGTCTTGAAATCTCAGTGCCTCTGTCTCCAAATGCCTATGGCAGAATTGAAGAAGAGGCAGAAGGATCTCCTGCGGTAAAAATCAGAGACTGATCTGCGTAACACCAACGGGTTGAAGGCCTACCTCCATGTTTGAATCATCTCAACACCTGTCCAGATCATTCAGATCCAACGAATCCACAACAATGGAAATTGGCAAATATACATCACGAATCATACCTTACAAAACGAATATTGTCGAGGTTCAGATTCCCGTGCAAGCCACTGCCAACGGCAGTTCAAGCCACGTGTTTGTGAAAGCCAACATCAAAATCTGGCCATTGAATTCCGATGCAGATTTGCATCTCTATGATATTTGACATAGAAGTCAAAGAAATGGCCATATCAATCCCCTGGCCCTAACAATACTAAACACCCCCAAGAAGCGCTGGCAAAAAGTCGGGGATGAAATCACGTATTGGGGGATGGGGTTTATAAACCAACAAACATCACTGGGGGGACCCATAAAAATGGCAGCATCTAACCATCGGCTCCTTATGGTGATACAGCAGCAGTCGCTCGACCAACTCAATGGCAGCCTCCAAGGCAGCAAGTCAGCCTTTTTCATGTCCCACACATCTAGCCCCAAGCTGGACCTACATCGCTTCCCGCTGGGGTAACATACCCTTCAGCTCTTGCTCCCTGCTCGACCCCCTTCACCTCACCATGGGCCCCTGGCCGGCTGTCGCGCGTAAGCGCTTAAATACGTACGTGTGTGTAAATATATAGATAGATAGATACATATATATATATATAGATATATATATAGATAGATATATATATATATAGATATATATATATACCATCACCTTGGTTCTTTATCCCACAACATCCACAAACTCATCCGCCTGATGGGGCTGGGTCGACGAGTCGCTCTCACTCAAGAGCTCTCGGATCAGTTCCTGCAACTCGGCGACATCGGGACCCCAAGTCATCGTCCATGGCTATCCGTGCTTTGGAAACTGGAAAACAGCTGGTTTCAGAAACCCCCAATTTTGGGAAACCGTCATAGCCGAATTCAAAACCTCCTTTGAAGCCAAGTGGAAATTATTGTTGGTCCAAAACAGGTGCCATCCTTGTGTGACCACACCGGGAGCTCGCGCGAATGAGTTTTGCTAAGATTTGGTGAATTTTTACTTATGCGATGTAGGTGCGAAGCAGGTTCTGGACGTGGCGTGCAAATGGTTCATCCTAATAGATATGTGTATATATATATATACATATATGTATATGTATATATATATACACACACATATACATATATTTATATATACGTATATATATATATATGTATATATATAGATACATATACATGTATATAATATATATATATATACTGTGTATATATATAAAGAGAGAGAGAGAGAGATAGTTCGATCTTGCGTGAAGCTTGCGGGAATACAAGGTTGCGCGAAGCTTGTGTGAAAAGCTTCCGCACGCAGGGGTCCAATTATTTTCTTGAGAAAAATTCGCCTTGTTGTCAGACAACTAATTATGATGCCATGATAGCATAGCGGGCTCTTGATAGCCACATGTCATTTCTTTGAAAGGCCTCTGAAGATCCTCTGGATGCATTATGGTGCATCAGTAGACAAGCAAAATTGAACTTTGGCAAATAAAGGCTGGAATAATTTTTATTCGGGATTCATGAATCTTCACCTGGACACAAGATTGTTACACCCGCGCGGTGGTCTTGATGCAGACAGGGGACACCACAGAGGTTTCTGAAGAAATTGGTGACCCCTTATCACCGTTGGCTTCCCTATGATTTTAACGATAAAGAACTTTGATACGCATATGAGCTGCATTCGAAACTGCGGGTAGATCACTTGAATCTTGGGTGCCTAGAATTTCCCGTGGAATCCTTTGGTTTACATTATTTTTGCATTATCATCTGGTTATTTAACATAGCCATTGAAAATCACCATTTTTAATAGGTAAACCCTCTATAAATGGGCCATCTATACCATGGCTATGTTAAATAACCAGAGGGTAAAACGGTAAAACAGAAAAAACATATGCCATTTTGGGTCCCCCATGGCTAGCGGCGGCTAGCGGCCTCTGGATCGTCTTGCCAGAGTTGGAGTTCCTCCTCGCCGAAACGGACCTAGGTCTGACGTCCGATACGTCCGAAATCTCAACAAAAAGTGCTGTCTATGGTGGTTCATCCCAGTTAGTGGGTTATAACCCCAGTGATTTACATGGGATAAGGAGCGGGTTAATCCACTTATAACTGGGGTTATAAGCCACTTACTAAGTGGGATGAGCCACCAAGTAGCCACCCAAACTTCTTGCATGTGCAAGAATTATTTCTGCATTTCAGTCGAAGATTCTACTTTGGAGCCTGAGATCCTTCCATGCAACATTGAAGAATCTGGGATATCTGCCTTGATGCCGCGATATCTCACACTTTCTGGACATGTTCCAGTCCAGAAACATTGGCGGAGTTGAACTCCAAAGGACCCTGCCCACAAGGTTTCCTAGCTGCTACAGTATTGGCTGCTACAGCTAAATTGTTGCTTCACTTCCCATTTCTGCTCCCTTTTCAAAAAATAGCCGCGCTGCATCCCAGGCCTGTGGAAAAATGCCATGCTCCAAAAGTTGCTGTAGATTCGGTTTCAAGGCCTGGACGTCGACCCCAACCTGGTGGTGCTTTGATGCTTGTTTCAAGTAACCAACACCTATTCTCATTCTTATCAGTAAGAATACCACCTATTGTTCCCGATGATGGTGGATAATGGTGGGATAATGGTTGATTTCTCACATCGCTACTTCGCATCTCCTCCTTTCTTGCAGATTCCACCCTGACGAAATCGCCGCCTCAAATGCTGCCTCTCTTCGGCACGCCTCCGCAAGACACAACCTCGAAGCAGCGGTGGGCGGTGAGTCCCTGGAAGGTGATGCAGTCCCAAAATCCGAATCATAATCGTTAGTATTGCTGGTGCTATGCATATTAATGCCAATGCTAAAAATCATATTGAAATTTATAGTTTAAAAATAATAATGATAATAATAATGATGATGATAATAATAATAATGACAATCATCATCATCATCATCCAATCGTTACTCCAGCACCTCCCAAAGCTCACAGGTTCCCCTGCAGTGCCAAACTCAAGGACTTCTTTGGTACCCAGGTGCCTGGGGCCCGAATGAAACCGCCCAGGGATGAAAAGAAATCTGGGGTTGGCTTGAAAAATTGGGGCAATGCAAACAAAACATATGTGTACTAAGACAAGACCTGCGGACGATGTATTTGTTCTGATTTCGGTTGAGATATCACCAACAAAAATGGGTATGGAGATGGAAAACCCCGAGGGTCATCCTGGGTACTGCAAATTCTGTTCATTCCACTGGTGCCCGGAATGTTCAATGCGCTAAACCCAATGCCTAAACCATCTCCCATTGTTTACCAATCATTGGTGGTTTTACCCATCTCCAATTATAGGGGTGTATAAATTACTAGGTTCCACATTACCAAATGCTATTTGGACGTGTGGGTTTGTTTCAACCTCCGGTGCCCTATCCCATCTTAAGTTATTGGGGGGATGCCCACATGATCATAAATCACCATTTTAATGGGTGCTATAAACCATCCCCAAATCGCAGGTATTTGGATTTGTCTGAAAATGGGCTACCCCTAAATCCAATCCGTTCATCATCATTTTCCCCAATTAAACTAACCATTTTGGGGATATATCCCATTTTCAGACACACCCAGTATAGAATTTTTAGATTTTAGACCCCCCTTGCAACCCACCCAAGCATATTCTCCGGCCCCAGACCTTGCTGCCGAGCACAAGCCTCTTGGAGGCACGCACGAGCCACTGGCACCTAGGGCAGTTCCGAAGGGAAAAAAAGGAAAACAATAAGTGATTGTTGGGCAAAGAAATGCTGTTGAACCTGGGAAATGTCATGTCAAATCTTCGGCAAACATAGTGTTTGAGGTCTAGAACTTCAAAAGATGACCACAAATTCTGGCCTCGTACAGGTCATTCCAGGCCTGACAATCAAACAAAGAAAGGCAAATCCGCGGCAAAATCAAGCCTGGTTCTTGATTGCCAAAAATATTTATCCTAAAAATCGAGCTATGTATTGTGTCTGTCTGTATGTATGTAGGTGGGTAGGCATGTTTGTGATGCGATGCAATGCAATGCAATAAATCAAACTGTAGTGTAGTGTAATGTAACGTAATGTAGTGTAGTGTAATGCAATGTATGTATGTATATATCTGCTTGCATTTTGAAAAGAAACATTCAAAACTTAAATATGCCGCACATGTGTTTGACAGGCATATATTATACATTGATACATATATATATATATATGTATACACATACACAGAGGGAGAGCGAGGAAAAGAAGCAGGAAGGAAGAAGATACATACATATCATATGTGTACATATATGTATTCGTATAGATATGTACATATTACATGTATACGTGTACATATATATATATATACATACATACATATGTATATATACATAGTGGGAAGTCTTCCGCAAATCTTGAAATATATATATATATACATACACATACATACATACAATACCATTACATTACATTATCATTACATACAGTTACAATCATTACATATAATTACATACCATTACATTATATATATATTATACATCACATCACATCACATCACATCACATCACATCACATCACATCACATCACATCACATCACATCACATCACATACATACAATGCATATGTATGCGTGTGCGCTGCCCCCTCATCATGGATCTACTGGTTTGTTGTTTTGTTTCGTTGATAGCACATTCTCTTATGTAGCCATCTTATATGCAAGCAATCATTGTCATGAGTAAACATTAGAGGGTATCAAAGAAAAACAAAGGAAGGACAAAACACACCCAGCATACATAGAAGATGGATCGACTGTTTTCAGGCATTCACCTTCCCAGGCTATCATTGATTGCATTCAAGACAAGGCAGGCAAACAACAAAATGCACAGCGCGTGTGGAGGGTGGAACGAGATGACGATGCACATTCTGTGCAAAAGCAGATTTTTTCAGTTTTGGACATGTCCTTAGGATACACCAAAAATCACCAATGTATCTCTTCTCAACTCTACTTAGTCAAGGGTACTTGGTAAGTCTACCTGTCTACCTCTTTGTTTTGCGTGTGCTGTGTCACTTTTGAAAGGAGTGGCATGAGCTTCAGAGCATGGTTTCGCGCTGTCCAGGCTCGAGAGGGTATGGAGGGTATGGGACGGGAAGTGCCCCTCTTCACTAAACCGCCAAGCAAAGTGAAAAAGGGTTGGTCCTCCAATGAGTTTCACTCCCTGGGCCTTTTTCTTTCAAGGAAGCTTGGCAGCGTCTAGATCGCAGACACATTCTGCAAGTGTCGAAAGAACATGAAAGAAGTGTTGATAGGCCATGATTTTCACTTCAAATAACCGCTGTGAGGAGAATTGGACCACGAAGTGCAAAAGCGATATGTCCAGCATAGCATCAAGCACGTAACAAGGTGCGAAAGCGAATCTGATAATGTGTGAAGAGCAGCATCAAGTGGGAAAGTGAATGCATTTGCCCACGCAACGCCACCTCACCCCCCAAAACAAAGGTCACATGCGTGGATAAAAATGAACATAAAGGGACCCCTGCCTATTGGGGATGAAGAAGGATATATACATGTATCTGTAGGGTATTTCAGGAATCAATGTGTGTGTGTGGTTCTTTTCGGTTTTGGAGCAGGTAGTGCATATATACATCTTTGAAAATCTACAGATCCAAGCATTTCTTTTTTAGCACATCTGCCACCCGTGTTGCTCATTCGTTGAATTTCAAGTCACGGAGACTCATGGACATAGTGGGCTGCTAATATGTTTAAAAGTGCTAGTGAAAATCCACATGTCCACAATCATAAATATGAATTTGCATGTGTGTATATATATATATATATATATGAATCTATATGAATGTGTTTGATGAATTTGTATATGAATTTGTATAGAGTATAGATATGATATGTCTATGTGTCTCCAGTCGGCCATGAAATAACAAGGGGGATCTATGATCATGACTGCCGTACGCCCCATGCATCAATCGCACCACCTTTTTCCGCACCTTGACAAAGTCTTCCATGCCTTCCGCACAGCGGCGAGTGTGGCAGTGCTTCTGATAAAATCGCAACCTTGGTACAGGGCTCCAACAGCGTTTGCCCTAACAAAGGGGGGTGTATATAGTATGGTAGAAAAACCAGAATATGTTTGGCCAACTATGGAGAGTTTAAGGCTGAAGGGGGCTGATATACCCCCAAGTTATGGCCAAATATGGAGAATTGGGGGAGATATGATGAAACTCTAACTGGGCTGCAGGTTTTGAAGGGGACAATGGCACTAGTTTTGTTAACCAACAGCTATACATGTTTACGTATGTATATATCATATAATATATACAACTATGTATGTGTATGTATATATACTATACTATACTATACTATACTATATTATGTTATATTTTATAATATTATTTTATATATTATATTATATTATATTATATCATATTATAATATATTATATTATAATATATTATATTATATTATAATATATTATATTATAATATATTATATTATAATATATTATTTTATAATATATTATTTTATAATATATTATATTATTTAATACTATATATTATAGTATATTAAATAATAAAATATATATATATACATATTATATTTTATATTATATTAATTATGTTATTATATATGATATTAAATATTATGTTATATTATATATGATAGTTTACATTATATTATATCATATTATATTATATCATATATGATTATATTAGAGATGATTAAATTATATTATTCCAAAATACAATATAATATATAATTATATATATTACATTATATTATTGTATGTTATAAACTTTTATATTATATTATATATTTTATTATATAATAATATATTATATTGTATATTTTAGTGTATTATAATATTTTATATATTTTCATATGTTATTGAAATATATTATATTGTATTATCACATTAAATTATTTAATATTATATATTGTATTCTTTAATATATATTATATTATCTTATATTATATATGATTATATCATATTTTATTTTATTATATTATATTACATCATATTTTATATATTAAATATTATATATTATATATTATATTATATATATAATATATTAAAGATTATATATTATATATCATATATATTATATATCATATATATTATATGTCATATATATTATATATCAAATATATTATATATCATATATATTATATATCATGTATATTATATATCATATATATTATATATCATATATATTATATATATTATATATCATATATATTATATATCATATATATTATATATCATATATATTATATACCATATATATTATATATCATATATATTAAATTATATCTTATATTCTATATTATATTCTATATTATATTATATATTATATTATATATTATATTATATATTATATTATATATTATATTATATATAATATTATATATAATATTATATATAATATTATATATTATATTATATATTATATTATATATTATATTATATATTATATTATATATTATATTATATATTATATTATATATTATATTATAGATGTTATATTATATATTCTATATATTATATATAATCTATATATTAGATGATATATATATGAGGTCATATATTATAGATTATGTATTATATAATAATTTATTATAGTATATCATATTATATTATATATTATATATTATATTATATATTTTATATTATATATTATATATTATATATTATATATTATATTATATATTATATAATCATTTATTATATAATAATTTATAATAGTATATTACATGTTAGTATATTTTATTATATTATATATTATATAATATATTATATATAATATATAATATATAATATACCATATTTAATATAGTATATATTATTTATTATATATTATATATTATATATTATATATTTTTTTATTATATATTATATATCATTTGTTATATATTATATGTTGTTAACATTATATTATAGATAAATGTGTTTATATGTATTATTGTTATTATTATTTCTATACATAAATTTAATTATACTATGAATGATTTATTATACATTATATACATTATATATGTATACAATTCATTATATACATTCAGGATGGGGCCCTGTTATAAGTTAGTTTATAAACCATTATTTTAACTATAGTTGTATCTACCATAAACCATAGGTAAGCCACTTACAAGGCAACTTAGCTATCTTGGGGGACCCATCCTGATCGTCTCTTTCCGCTGAAAAGGGATCTGAAGGAGTGCTGTCAAAGGAATCATCTTACCATGGTCCAGTTAGGTATTTGATTCTCGAGATCGTGGCTTCAGCATCCCTCTGGAACTACCAGAGTTGTATCTACCTGCTTGGTCACAACTTTAAGTGCCCAAGGCTGCAGCAGGATCTGGAAAACCCATTTCCGACATTTTGCTTCGCAAGTGGCTTCTTGCACCTGGTGGCAGTGCAAATCCGTGCAAAAACCTGGCAAAGTTAGACCTGAAATGCTTGACACGTGGATTGTAGACGTTTGTTGATGCAATGTCTTGCTTAGACATTATACATATATATATATATGATATCCACACCCAGCACACTCAGTGCGGAGTTCCTCTGCTTGAAATGTACTAGATACAGTGAAATTCAGTGAAAACTGCCTTCCTGGAATGAGGAGACATGCATAACCATGTGTTTTCCTGTGTTTCCCATTGCTACTCATGCGGCAACTGGCTGTGGCTCACACAGGCAAACGAGAAAGCTACGGTGCTTTTTCCGCATGGCAACGCTGTTTTCAAAAGTCACGCCTAAGTCATGCCTAAGGGGCCTTCCTGCATGCCACCGCGATCAGTGCAGCACTTATTCAATTGATGTGGTTTCAAAATGTTCTTACGGCCATTCCTCTTGTTTTAGTTGTTTAGTACTGGCTCTATGCCTATGCAGTCATCAGGAATTCAGTATCTTTTTTTGTTTTTCCCCACCTGCCAGGTGATGGTCTCTAGATTTTAACAAAGGTGCAACTCCTCCTTCCTTGTCTCACTCACTCCTTCCCTCCTTTTCTCCTACCCTCCTTTTCTCCTTCCCTGCTTCTTCATTCTTCCTTCTTCTACCACCAGCTCGTCGCCACTGTGGGCACCAATGGACCCGAGCCATATCGCAAGCTCTATATATATATATATATATGTCAGAATATACAGTATGTCAGATACGTCAGTATATATGTCAGAATGCCAGAAGAATGCCCGAAACTTTGTCAGAATAATTTGCCAGGGTCGGCATCACTCGAAGCAAGGTAATTCTTTGTGTTGCTGAGATTGTTGACGCTAGGAGGAAAAACGACGTACAAACGACATATAAAAACGACATTCGAACCAGACCCTGGCCATTCCTGACCTCAGGACGCAAGGCAAGCACCCAACCAGCTATGGGCCCAAAATGAACTACTCACCACACGAGTTCCCAATGGCACCGCTGAATCCAAACAACCATAATCATAACTCATAATAATTCATTACATATATATATATATATATATACATATACATATACATATATATATATATGCCCTAAGCAGGCTTTGACAGCAAACCACATAGGCACCGCAACAAAAGTCAAGAAAAGTGCACCTGCTATCAGAGGTCGCCCGTGGTCATCCCAGCAGTGAGGATTCCTTATGGCTATAAGTCCCTTCTGGCATGACCATCCCCATAGTATGGGAAGTAAACCGTGTGTTGACCACATTGTTAATAAGTTAATAAATGTTAAATATATAATGAATAAGTTAATAAATAATGGATATATTCGTAATAATTCATTGTTAATAACATTTAATAAATAGCATCTCTTCCAAAATACTGCAGATATACCACGATATACCCACTTCCTGCCTCTTGCTCAAAGCCAGCTGGCGGCACCGCCATCTTCCATTCAGACACCTGAAACAAAAACAGGGTCTAGCTGAATCTCAAAAGCCTCTAGGGCTTCCGTCATAGGAGCTGACGAGGGGGTACGTATACATATCCTAAGTGGCCGCGCATGCAAAACATATGTAAAATTCATATGAAACATACACATTTACGTTGTTGGAACGTATGTGATGCGTATGTGAAGCGTATGCGCAGCGCAAGTGAAAACATATGTGAGCCGTATGCGAAACATATGTGAAACATATGCGAAACACATGTGACACATTAACGTATTTTGGGGACTGGATTGCGTTGTGTTTATGTTTACTTTTGTATACGTTTGCGAATTTATGTGTTTTTTTACGTCGGAGGAAAAATAAGACCTTATTTTGTGCAAATCACGCCAAATAAGGCCTTATTTTGGAACGCGCGTAAAGAAAACATAAACAAAACGCAAACGAGAACGCAAACATATTTTGTAACGTTTGTGTTTGTACATGTGTATGGTTTATGTTTTATTTATGTCGGGAGAAAAATAAGACCTTATTAGCCGCAATTTCTGGATATGTCGGGAGTATGCGTTTTGTTTGCGTATTTGAAGCCGTTTATGTATGCGTATGCGCAGGCCAGTCCAAGACGGGCTCTATTGTGAAAGCCTTTGAAACCCTGCTGTGACTGAGTCTGGCATCTTCAGTGCATCATCTTTTCGGTGGTTTCAACTCCCTGAAAAATACAAGTTTATAGTTTATAGGGTTCATACCATTTTTAAGCATGAAACAAATAAAAATATTACTTTCCCAGTGATTTTTCATCATCTTCCCGTTAAAATTGCCATGAATTGCGCGGAGAATACCGTATACCCCATTTTCAGACACACCCATGGCAGGTCAAGATTTTTGGTCAGCTCTTTGAGCACTCCACCGTAAGTAACAGCTCCATCCAATGCCGGATGTCCTGTCTTTTCCAACTTCCAAATGACTTACTTGTGCTTAGTAGGGGAATGGGGAATGAGATGATTGTTGGTTGTTATTATGGGTCATTCCCCCCATTCCCTACTAAGCAGCAGTAAGATGATAGAAAAACATGAAAAACTGCAGAAACAAACCAGAAATCAGTCCTTTTGTACCTGCCCGGGCACTGCCGTCACGGTACCAGAGTACAAACACTTCAAAACCTCAAGGCGCAGCGGAAGCAGATAGGAACCATGGCCACTGAAAGGATTCGTGGCGATATCCGATGTCTAATTGTCATGTGTTTAACCCTTAGCTATTCACATGCCCATCATCTCTGGGTATCCGCATTTTCTGCTTGTTTTTCCGTTGTTTTTCCCCGTGTTGGGCCCAAAAATGGTGCATCATCAGCTTCAAACACACGGCCAAAAATGATTTGGCTCACCTTTTTGTTGGATCTCCGCATAGATTTCCATGACTCCCCTGAAAGGGTCTTCCTGAGGGTGCTGCTAACTTTAACATTTCAAAGGCCTCCGCCACGGATGAGGAGACCACCCCCATTGGATCCCTTTTGTCAGATGAAGAAGTGGATTTGGGGCCTACTTTGTGGACAACCCCAATATCACATTGTTAGCTATCCCGTGAACTATTCTGATATCCCCATTAATTTGGACAATATTCCGGTATTTCATCATAATCCTGCGGTTTGCGGTAAATTCCTTCAACAAACCCTTCACAATTCTTGATGGTAAACATGCCCTTCCCGATGATTTCTGCGTAATATCTCACATCTATATGGGTTCTGAAGATAGGGTGCCCCAAAATTTCATGGTTCGTCATTTTCCCCATGAAAACATATGAAATGTGCTGGGGCCCTGGGGGAGATACACCTCATTTTCCACCTCCGCGGATTTCGCTGCGGCTGCTTGGGCGAGAACGGGACTCAGCTGGAGCAACGCTGGCCTTGGCATTTTCCCGCAAGCCACGTTTGATTAGAGGAGGGTATACGTATGGTCACATATTATACAGATACTGTAGCATACATGAGCATACATCTGCACTGTACAGACAAAAAACACATGTGGATGCAACTTCTCCAGATTTACACCTCCGGTGTCATCAGCCACATGGCTTGCTGAAACTTCCAGCAATAGTTCGGTGATTTTCCCAGATACAGTATATAAAGCTCCATTTAGTTTGGAAATTTCCCAGTCCGCCATGTTTGATGAGACCAGATCCGCCATCGCACGCCAAATCGCGTCAAGGCACAAGCTCTGAGTCGAGACCTGCTCCAAGTCTTGTCGTCTCGCCAACTGCGCAGCAGGTCGAAGCACGTCCGAGTCTGTTTCAGACATTGATATCAACCATCAAAAGCGGGAATATTTACCAGGATATATTTACTGGTATATATTTACTGGTATCCAACGCGATATGATGTTTGGCTGTTCGGATTTGTCTGAAAATGATTTACCCTCATGTCATGGCAATTTAATGGGGAAAATGATTATAAACCATCAAATCTTAGGGTACCTAATTCTTCAAATAAACTGAAATGGCTATGAATCAGACAAAAAAGTGTTCAGTTTTGCTTGTAAATCTACCTATCTGAAGTGTCACAAATCAAGATGGGTATGGCGACAAACAATGGCACCATCACCACCGTTTTAAGGGGTGGGGACATACCCAAACTGTAAATTATTTTTTTCAAGGTTGGTTCTTGAAAATGTAAGCTTACATTTTGAAGGTATGTTGAAGACCCTCCCCAGCCCCACAAAAACGACACCTGGTGGGTCCCCAAAAATGTACCTTACATTGTGGTATGGTGCCTGAAAAGTAGCCTTAAAGGGGTGATATGGCACCATCAAATCTTGAGTGCTAGCCCTGCTGTGGTTTGTAAACGTCCCTTTTTCGTGGTTAAACCCACACGCTGCTGCCATGCTGCTTGCTAAACTTGTTGCTTTTGCTGTAAAAACAAATTACCATGGTTAGACCAGGTAAAGCCTAAAATCATCCGAAAATTCCCATATCTTTATTG
Source organism: Cladocopium goreaui (assembly GCA_947184155.2). NCBI lineage: Eukaryota > Dinophyceae > Suessiales > Symbiodiniaceae > Cladocopium > Cladocopium goreaui. The sequence continues at coordinate 98,567 of CAMXCT020000778.1, read as the reverse complement.
CTTAATATTGTTTAAACCATGGCCTTTATTGCGCCCCCACCTTCACCACCCTCTTCGACTCTTCCCTCCAAGGCACCACTCGCAGTTCCAAGACCTTGAAGAGCTGACGCAAGAGCAGCAAGCTGCCCAATGTCTCGGCCTGATTTCTTCATCTGGATATTTAAGGTTGTTTCCTAACTCATGAGGGATCTCCAAGTAACCATGGTAGTTTCAATACGAAAATTGACTAATTACTTGGATGATTTTAGGGGTACCCTCATTTAGGAAACCTCCATTTATGGTATATAGTGAGTATATATATATATACACACAAAGTATGTGAAATCTCTGTATGAAATCGACCATGTGAGGTTTTGTTTGGGGGATTCAAAAACATGCTGAAAACCATGATGAATGTATTATGAAGGGGATTTCACATGTGAAAAAAAACAAACCAATTGAATGGAACCAATGGGCTGGTGTCATGCATTTTGCGGGGCTCCCATCTTTGCCTTATGCCTTCTGCCCCAAACAGAACCTCCTTGCGACAAAATCAAACCGACAAACCAGGAAATGTGCTGTCTAAAGTGAAAACAAATAGAGAAATTAAAGCATGTACAATTAATCCGCCGACCCCGGCCATCAGTAGGGGGGAGGGCGCCAGAGGAAAACCACAGATCTTCGTCCGGCACCACCAGCTTCATGCCATCCACGGTTGCGAACTTTGCATCTAGCTTCTAACAGCTTGAGGAAACAACGTTAAGCACCACCACCCAACCCGACTGCAGGATTTGGAGCCAGCTTCTTACAGCTTGAATAAGCAACGTTAGGCACCACCAGCCGTCTGGGCCCATGGTTTTCGAGGCCCGGCTGCTGCATTTGGAGCTAGATTCTTAAAGCTTCAGAAAGCAACGTTAGGCACCACCAGCCGTCTCGAATGACCGCGTCCGGCCTTCACTCTCACGGTGTTTGGAACTGGCGGGCCCACAGTTTTGGAGGCCCGGCTGCTGGATTTGGAGCTAGTTTCTTACAGCTTCAGAAAGCAACGTTAGGCACCACCAGCCATCCATCTCGAATGACCCCGTCCGGCCTTCACTCTCACGGTGTTTGGAACTGGCGGGCCCACAGTTTTGGAGGCCCGGCTGCTGGATTTGGAGCTAGTTTCTTACAGCTTCAGAAAGCAACGTTAGGCACCACCAGCCATCCATCTCGAATGACCCCGTCCGGCCTTCACTCTCACGGTGTTTGGAACTGGCGGGCCCACAGTTTTGGAGGCCCGGCTGCTGGATTTGGAGCTAGTTTCTTACAGCTTCAGAAAGCAACGTTAGGCACCACCAGCCACTCTCGAATGACCCCGTCCGGCCTTCCTTCACGGTGTTTGGGAACTGGCGGGCCCACGGTTTTGGAGGCCCTGCTGCTGGATTTGGAGCTAGTGTCACCCCGAGACCTTCTCCACAACATTATCAACATTTGTTTCTGCAACTGCAACCTTTGTTCTGCAACATTAGTTTTTCTCTCATCATTTGTTCTCTACATCTCCTTCCAGGGGTCGGCGGCAGGGGGCGGCAGCCCTTAGATCCGGGCGCCGGCCAATGGGCACAACCTGCGATCAACATAGGCCCAGACTGCTTCCTTACAGGCAAGCACTGCGCATTATGCCTGCCTCAGTTCAACATAGCCCTCCCTGGGTTTGCGCGGAGAATCTCGGCCCAATCTTCCCACACCATAAGCCACAAGTCGTTGCTCGGCCGGCGCCCGGCTGTCAGGCGTAAGCCTTTAAATAACTTATACAGCTTAGCCAGATGGGCTGGAACTCCCTTCGAAAAGATTCGTGGACCAAAACAGTTGTACCAAAACTGTCACTCTGAGTCTACGACATTCTGTTCTGACCGAAGACCAACGACAAGCCTCTCCACTACCCCTGGCCACTCACTTGGGAAGTCATGTAGGGCCTCGGCTGAAAGCTCCCAAAATCCCATGGTGAAAATCAGGTCACATTTGGAAAAATTAATGAAAATTTCCATTAATCATTAATTTAATCATTAATCCCATTAATCCCATTAATCCCATGATTAATGATTCCCATGTCGGCTGTAAAGCCAGAAATTCGGGCATCCTCCATGGCAAAACCTTTGTGGCTCGGCAACCAAAGGTCCATTTCTGAGTCTCCTGCAACCAACCGAAAGCACTCGGCCAGTTGTACCCGAACCTCAACTCGTGGTTCGCTTCAAATTCTACATGGACATTGTTGAAATGAAATCAGAATTGTGTTTTGCACAGGGGCATGCCGGGTATGCATGCGTTTTTGTTGGTTGAACCATGTTGAACCCCAACAGTTTGATGGTGAAAAACAAGATGAAGCCCACGAACCCGAATGCTCACACGTATGTTAATGGTACAGATGTCAATACACATGGTTATGCAGTCACGCACAATACCTTTCTGCAATAGTTTGTTTGAACAGTCTTGTACATGTTTCCCTTGTTACCAGTCTGCAGTGTGGAGTGTAAAGTGTAGAGTGTGGAGTGTGGAGTGTAAAGTAAGGAGTGTGGAGTGTAAAGTGTAGAGTGGGGAGTGTAGAGCGTGTAAAGTGTAGAATGCGGAGTGTATAAAAGTGTAGAGTGTGGGTTATGGCGTTGTAAAGTGTAGAGTGTGGAGGAGTGTGGAGTGTGGAGTTAGAGTGTGGAGTGTGGAGTGGAACGTGCAAAGTGGTGGATGTGTGAGTGTGGATGTAAAGGGAGGAGTGTAACGTGTGGAGTGAGGAGTGTGGAGGTTTGATAAATTGTAGGGTTGCGAAGTGTAGAGGTTAAGTGTAGAGTGTAAAGTTGTTAGAGTGTGGATGTAGGTGTAGCGTGCTGTGGAATTTTTTACAGTGGAGAGTGGAAAGGTTAGAGTGTGTGGTGGGTTTAGTTTGTGGTTCGGTTGCGTTTTGTAGAGAGTTGTTTGCGAGTGTGGAGTGTAGAGTGTGGAGTGTGGAGTGTAAAGTGTAAAGTGTGGAGTGTAAAGTGTGGAGTGTAGTGTGGAGTGAGGAGTGTAAAGTGGAAAGCGTGGAGTGTAAAGTATAAAGTGTGGAGTGTAGAGTGTTTGGTGTAGAGTGTAAAGTGTAGAGTGTGGAGTGTAAAGTCTGGAGTGTAAAGTCTAGAGTGTGGAGTGTGGAGTGTAAAGTGTGGAGTGTAAAGTGTGGAGTGAGGAGCGTAAAGTGTGGAGTGTGGAGTGTAAAGTGTGGAGTGTGGAGTGTGGAGTGGAAAGTGTGGAGTGTGGAGTGGAAAGTGTAGAGTGTGGAGTGTAAAGTGTGGAGTGTGGAGTGAGGAGTGTAAAGTGTGGAGTGAGGAGTGTAAAGTGTAAAGTGTGGTGTGTAGTGCGGGGAGTGTGGAGCGTAAAGTGTAGAGTGTGAAGTCTGGAGTGGAAAGTGTAGAGTGTGGTGTGTAGAGTGTGGAGTGTGGAGTGTAAAGTGAGGAGTGTAAAGTGTGGAGTGTGGAGCGAGGAGTGTAAAGTATAAAGTGTGGAGTGTACAGTAAAGTGTGGAGTGTGGAGTGCGGAGTGTGGAGTGGAAAGTGTAGAGTGTGGAGTGTGGAGTGTAAAGTGGGGAGTGTGGAGTGTAGAGTGTGGAGTGAGGAGTGTAAAGTGTAAAATGTAAAGTGTGGAGCATAGAGTGTAAAGTGTAGAGTGTGGAGTGTGGAGTGTAGAGTGTAAAGTGTAAAGTGTAGAGTGTAAAGTGTAGAGTGTGGAGTGTAGAGTGTAAAGTGACGAGTGTAAAGTGTGGAGTGAGGAGTGTAAAGTGTGGAGTGTGGAGTGTAAAGTGTGGAGTGTGGAGTGTAAAGTGAGGAGTGTAAAGTGTGGAGTGTAAAGTAAGGAGTGTGGAGTGTAAAGTGTGGAGTGTAAAGTGTAGAGTGTGGAGTGGAAAGTGTGGAAAGTGTAGAGTGTAGTGTAAAGTGTGGAGTGTGGAGTTTAAAGTCTCAGGTGAGGAGTGAGGAGTATAAAGGTCAAAGTGTAAAGTGTGGAGTGTAAAGTGTAGAGTGTGGAGTCTAAAGTGTAAATTGTGGAGTGTGGAGTGTAAAGTGTAGAGTGTGGAGTCCGGAGCTTCCCCCATAGACACGGCGACGCCACAGGAAAACCAGAGACTCGAGACGAGACACATGGGTGCAAAAAAACGAGCATTTCGTGCGAGACTTCCTCCAAGTTTGATATTTTCGACACGTTATCAAACAGGTTGGAATGTCACAAAGTGCCACGCCTGCCACGCAAAACGACATGACAACCTGCGTGGAAACATTTGAAAAGGAGAGGTTTTGCGGCTTCCCCCAAAGACACAGCGACCCCACAGGAAAACGAGAGACTCGCGACAAGACACGTGGATGCAGAAAAAAAATGAAAAAACAGCATTTCCTACGAGACTTCCTCCAATTTTGAAATTTTGTGAACATCATCAAACAGGTTGGAATGTCAGAAAGTGCCACGTCTGCCACACAAAACAACAACACAGCCTGCCTGGAAACATTCGAAAAGGACAGGTTTTCCAGCTTCCTCCATAGACACGGCGACGCCACAGGAAAACCAGCGACTCGAGACAAGACACGTGGATGCAGAAAAACAAGCATTTCGTACGAGACGTCCTCCAATTTTCACAGTTGGCAACATGACAAAAGGACAAGTTTTGCAGCTTCCCGCATAGACACGGCGAGGCCACGGGAAAACCAGACACGCGAGAAGAGACAGGTGGGAGCACCAAAACGAGCATTTCGTGCGAGACTTCCTCCACTTTTCACACTTTGCAGCTTCAAAATCGACGTTTTCCTACGAGTTTTCCTTAGAACCTGACAATTTGCAACCTCAAAATCGATGTTTCGTGCGAGGCTTCCGTCAATTTTCAGCACATGTCAGAAAATGCCACGCCTGCCACGGAATTTGCACCTTGTCACCACTTGACGCAGCCCTGCCAATGCGATTTACAAAAAACACGCAACGCGACACGTCTAAAGTGCTGCGCCTGCCACGAAAAATGACGATGGACACGCCCAAAGTGCTGCGCCTGCCACGAAAACTGCAACACATCTTCTGAAAACGTCGCAAAAGTATTGCGCCTGCCACGAAAAACGACTTTCGACACGTTGCAGAACACGTCTGAATGTCACGAAGTGCCACGCCTGCCACGCGAAACGAAGCAACGACACGTCTGAAACCTCCAAAAAGGACCACCTCTGCAGAACTTCCCATAGGCACGGCCATACGGGGATCGCGCGAACGGTTGCGAACGGTTGCGGACGGTTGCGAACAGTTGCGACCACAAACGCAACGTCGAGCGAACACACCCTCAACCCCCAGACCCCCAGAGTGAAACGGGAACCCTTGCTACGCATTCGGGAAAAACACATGTTTGCTGCTTAAATCTTGGCTGATATCCCTTTTCGGCTGGTTGGACCATTGTTATTGGTTTCATCTCGAACATGTGCCAAGTTTGACCCCTGAGGATAATATCCAACAAGCCATCCCATGTGATTTGTAGAATAGTGCAACCCCACAGAAACAGCGGTTTAGAATGTAAAACATCATTCTCCCTCTTAAAATTGCCACAAAGTGGGGGATCAATCAGTCAATGCCCCATAGATTTGGCCAAGGTGCACCTTTCTCTCCTACAGCGGCGATGGCACTGTCCACCAACTGCTGTCGGACCGGCGCCTGAGGATCTGACATCGAAAAGCTGGAAACCTGGAAATGTGCTTGGTTATGACTAACATAGCCATGGAAAATCCATGGAAAAAATGGCGGTTTCTAGCTGGGAAAATCATCTATTTCTATGGACCATCTATACCATGGCTATGTTAGTCATACCCAGAGGCTATACCTGGATTTCCACTTTTCGGCATCTTTTTGGGGGGTCAGCGTGTTGGAATTTGGGAATTTGGGCTTGATTCACTCAGGAGCTGGCTTTGTCCCTCTCGGTGTAGCCGGGCTCACCCTCCAGGCCTCCCGTGCAATGATGACCCATGGCCCCTGGAAGAGGGCTAGCTGCCGTGACACATTTCTGACGGTGAAAACGATCGAAATCCAGGTCAAACCGAGTCAAACCCAACATAGAACCCCTGAATCAGATGGAGAATCAGATGGATCAATGACTTTTCATACTTGTATAGTCTGCATAGTGCCTATTCTGCACCATCGCCGCAACTGGTTCTTCAGCTGAATGGCAGCTGCCTGCATCCCCGCTGGATTGGATCAAGGAAACTCGGCTGAAGATTCCCAGCCATCGTTTCACGATCAGGAGCTATCTGAAACATCTGAAAACTTGAGATACGGGTGACACAACTTTGCATCTGCCGCATCAGCAGCTTGTCGAACTTGCCGAACTCATATCATCTTATATATATCATGCTTTTCTGAACTGTTCAACTGGGAGGTTGATACAGCCATGATGTTCTATGATCCTTTGCGAACCGGCTGCCAAATGCTGGTACAACATGGTACAACCCTACATAATGTAGTAAACCCAAGACCATAGACCTCCCATTTTGTGGGATGGGTTTTTAAGGGTTTTACCACCCTTTTCCGGCCGACTTGGGGATAAAGTATTGTTGACCCCCATTACATCAGAATTTAGCTCGGAATCCTAGAACTTCCTCCGCGGAATTTTTAGGGAAATCTACAGCTATTCATCCACACCCATACATCACGGGTACACAGTATACATCCAAATTTGTTTGTTGGTCAAATCAGGAATAAATCAGGTACATCTCAATTTTGGTGGTTAACCTCCCTCTTACACCTTCAAACCCCCTATTCGACCCTCAAGCAATAGCACTCTATAAGTGCTGAGACCTGGCGAATGGGAACTTCTTGAGCCGCGTTGGTCACGTGTAGAAGGGCCTTGGTAAACCCAAAGCCATAAACCCTCCCCATTGACTTACTAGAAATGGCTAATATGGCTATGGATCAATACCTATTAATACCATTTTTAGGGGAATGAACATCCATCTACCAGCTATTTTGATGTTCACCAGGGGTACAAGGTTTTGACACACTGCCATATAGAGCAAGACATCCTTGCATGAGTGTAGGTTTATCCGGCCTTCCCTCTTTCATAGTGCTGACATAAGCTGTTCAATGGACACGCGCGGGCTATATAACAATCACATTTCTGCGCCTTGGTTGATGCTGGTTTGAGTTCATCGTTCATCTCCATTTCTTCTCAGGAATAGATGCCATTCTTAATGTTCATATTCAGACTTATACAGCAGAGTGTTAAAACAAAATAATCACTTTCCAGGTCTCCATCCACAAAGAATTTCAGCCCTCCCTCAGAGCACAGGGGGCGCTGGCAGGTAGCAACCCAGGCTGAAACGCTGCTTCTTCCAAAAAGGCCTCGGCCTGCCGTCTCTCCTGCCCGGCACTGCCCCGAGTCGATCAGCCCGAAATGAGGTGTCGAAAATGGGGCCTCCATTTCCCTTGAAAAACTACGAACCAAGACCTACCAAGCGGCTCCTGGGCATTGGGGCTGTAGGAATGCCGGAAGACTTGATATAGCACTTCTGGATCCACAGCTACCTGAGTACAGCAACTTCCATCTTTTCACAGGAAGATCTCTGTTTCAATATGGGTTAAACTAGGATGAACTCCCCAAATGATTACATGTTTCCCAGTGATTTTTTTGGGGGATACCGAGGATTTCCCATTTATACATGGATAAATCATGGAATATACTATTGGAGAGGCCCATTCCAACAGCCAAAACCAAACAGCTCCAGGTCCCTACCAAGTCAAGGAACCTGCATGGCAAAGCAGGGCGCATGGAACCGCTCATGGCGAACACATCGCACACGAGTGGCCCGGAAAACTTTGACGGTCTTTGGCTGGTGGAATCACCTGGGGGGGTAAATTCTATGGAGGTTGTTGGAACGTTGGAAGATATGGTGTCCATCTTGTTGGGGGTAAAGAAACATCTAGAATAAAACATTGAACTCACGTAAGATGTTGTGATCATCCGAAGTTTGATCGGGTGACTCCAAGAACCACGAGTACTGCGCTGGTTCAAATTGTTTGTTGGTATGGCACACTTTTTCCAAGAGTCCAAGAGAGTGCCGAAAGCGAAACAGGATGAATCTTCTTGAAAAACGTTTCCTGGGACTACGAAAGATCTTGTGTGTTTGCTTGTGCCAGCAAAGCTCATCAGCAAAAAAGGCAGCTACCGAGCCAATCGTGAGAGAGTCTACCTGTAAAGCAAGGACCCCACATGGATCGGATTCTTGGATTCCAAGGCCAGAAGTCCCCGACAAACATCACTGTAGCAGAAATCAGAGCCTTCTTTCTATCCTCTGTCGGGCCATCCCGCTGTTGACACTGCGGCCTTTCTCGGCTGAGTCCATTGCGACTCGGCCGCTTCCGCTTGACTTTCCAACTATCTGTTGGATCCGGCGCTGGATTCGGCATTTCTACTGCCACATCCAGCAGCAAAGCATAGGCCAGTTTGAATCGCTTCCAGCATGGGACAAATTGTTTTTTTTGGCTCCCATCTCAGTTTCAAACGGCCATAGATCGGTGCATTTTTTGCCTCCCAATTTTCGACCCATCTTTTCATTTCCTATGGTTCATCGATTGGAACATCAGCCACCCGTGGCCCTGTCCATCCGCGACCAGCGCTCAAGCAGCCGTTCTAAACTTCGAAGCGCCCTGGAAAAGCAGTTTGGGACCAAGAAACTGGAGGAGTTTGAGTTTGGGACAGACCAGAGTAATGGAGTAGTGGAGTAAGGAAATCAGGAACAATATTATGGATCTTGCGCTTGTTGGGATGACAAGTGTTTCGCAAGAAAGTTACGATGAAAAATCTTGTGCCTACCTAGTGACCAAAAAAACAAAAGGCCTTAACACTTAACATCAAAACAGTATCAGATTTTTTAGCTCCAATATGTACACCGCAAAGCCAAGCTTCGTGCCATCACAGCAATTCGCCCTCACTGGTATCAAACAATCCATATGTTTGCACAGTAAGACCCAGTAACAGTAAGACCCAAAAAAAGATGGTGAAATACCAAAAATATCCAAAAAATAGTTGATGACAAGTTTGACCCAAGCCCAACTTCTGCTCACTCGCCTCTGGTCATGGACTTGCACCCGATTCGCTGCCTCCAGATTTCAAGCAAAAACCGCACATCAACCGCACCTGGACAGTTTTGGAGTCGCCTTGAATACAATTATGAATCCTATGATTTATCAACATATATATATATATACAATATTGTTAATGGTGGTTATAAAATGTTAGAAACCAATTTGTAACTATTTTTATGGTAGACAATGTATATCATATATCATCATTTTGTCCATGAAAGTGCCAGGGTTATCTCTCATTTTGGTCAAACCCTGGCGCCTTCTGGGCTCGAGCAGCTTCTCGTTGCTGACACCTGCGTCAAGGGAAACATCTCCTCCGTTCCATCCAGTTCCAGTAGGCTTGAAACCTGGATTCATAAGCCTCGGTTAACATTTTTTTGGGGGTCAAATAATGATGAGTTGCTACTAAATGGTATTCCTCCATATTCCTCCAATAAAACGGCCCAGGTGGTTTTCAATTCCGGGTTGACATTAGGGTAGAAATCCCATCACAAGTGTCTGGCCTCTGGACGGCTCTCTCCTTGCGTTGCAGCTGTTCGGAGCGCCGGAGCTGCCGACTTTCAGCCGGCTCCTCACATTGGAACATGGCTGCGGATCAAAATCCCCCATAGCTGCCAATATAGCTGAAACAAATGAAACAAATCGGGAAACCACAAGTTAGCCATTCAGGTGAAATGTAATGTCCATCAAGCTTCTCAGGCGTTTTGGTTCCTTTAACACTTGCTCTGTCAAGTGCGCATGTTTCAATCCCATTAAGTTTTTCACACCAAACAATGGTTTTATTTGTTGCAATGTTGAGAAGTGCTACTTAAAACATCGGTTCAGAATTTTCAGACAAGCCCCCTGAGCAACGTCATGAGATAAATTGCCACTTTCTTTATAGACCATGCAAAAAAAAAAAAACTCCACGCGCGCAGCAAAATTCCAGAAAAATGGCTACAAGTGACCTCCAGAGGTGAAAAGTGACTCCCTTGTTCACAGAATGCGCTAGTATGGACGGAAGTTGTAAAAGGCGGCTTTAAACCAAAAAAAAAACTATCCGATGTTCCAGAAATATCAGATTCCAGGTTTTGTTTACCTCGAAAGTGAACAAAGAAGAGGCGAAGAGCTCCAAATCACTCAATTTTACTGCTATGCGATCTGTTTTTATGGTATGCGTCAGTTTTTTCGTATGTGCATGTTGTTTTTCCGTGGAAGGCGATGACGCTCCTGCAATGGAGCCTAGTTTCCTTAATCCAGAGTACAAACCCTTGAAAGTCCTCAATCCATGTGATCCAGTGTCATGCCAAAACTGAGTAGGAATCCTATCCCCCCAAATTTTTTGAGCTCCAATGGTCTCTTCACAAGAAATTACAAGGCGACAAGGCCATGGAGATCCGATCCCAAAAGAAATCTCCTGCATCCTTCTCCGATGAGTCGCCTCAGTCTCGGAAATTCTATGGAAGTAAGATTGAGACTAACACCTATATGCATGTTCCATTATAGTAGATCTGTTCAACCTACTGTATATGTTAGGCTTTTACAAACCCATCATATCCCAGCTATTGCAGCGTCTATGGGGATTCCCAGTTGGATGTTTGGGGTCATCATGGCGAAATCACTGGAGAAGCGATATGGCCTGATATGGCCGTCCTGAAAAAACACCCGAGTTTTGGGGTCGTGAAATCCCGGTTTGAAGTTGAACCCCTATGGGCCTCTATGTGAAGCTGCTTGAAATGACTAGATCTCCATTTCGATAAACAATCAAGCGTCATTCATCAATTCCACATCCCCAGTTTTAGTGGTTAAAACCAATATTTGGTAGTTAGGCCTTTCCCACAACAACTGCTTGCCAAGCCCATAATTTCGTCCCCAACCATCAAGCGGGGTCGAACCAATGATGTCTCCCATGTTTTCCAATTATACCCATCTTTTTGATGATTCAGCCGGGAAAAGCCCAGATTGTTCCCACTAAATAACCCATCAGCCACCATTTATCGATGATACCCACTTTCAGCTTTAAAAAAAACGTTCAACGTTTGGTACTTAAATCAGAGAAAATGATTGTCATGCGCTAATTTAACTTGGCTATGGAAATCACCACTATATAAGATGATAGGCAAATCATCGAACTAAACGGGCCGTGGCTTCCATAGCAAACTCTCACTTTACTGCAGATTAGTGTTGTTTAAATGTCCGATGACATATTTTCACAAACCTCCCAATATGGTTGGTTTTTTTTATCAGTCTCATACCCGATTATGGAGGATCAAATCAGAGAAAATGGCCTCCAGTGCCGGAAAATCAGCCATAGTTGGATGATTTTTCCCATGAAAAAAACCTGTTTTTCACCCATTTCCCAGGCATCTTTGGGTTCCAAGAGAACCAATCCACCGTTGGGGTGCCCCACAAAGGCCGCCTCAGCACGGTCCAAAGTTTCAGCGCGCCGGGAGACTTGACACCCCGGCACCGCGGCGCAAACCTGCGGTTTGCGACGTGCAATGCTCATGTCATTGGCACACGGTGGGAAAAATCTAGAGGAAACATGAGGAAACTATGGTTTTTGCCATCAAACCGATCAAATATGGCTAAATATGGGGCTTTCCTGCAAATTGATGCAAATTGTCCCACCAATCCAATGATCATGGTGTGTTCTTTTCACCTGGAAAATGGAGAAAAATGATGGAAAAGGATGAATTCTCCAGGAAAAACTCAGATGGAAACAAGGTTTGAAGTTTGGGGGGAACAATGGTGAAACAATGATTTGAACATTGTGAAAAATGAGGAGGAAAGAGTGGCTTTTCTGGAAATGGTCGAAGAAACTTGACTGGGAGACCCATGGAAACATCCAAATTGAAGCTGCTGAATGGAAATCTTACAGTGAAAAAAAACAGTTGGATGTATTTTCCCTGGTTTCCGGTAGGAATCGTCTTGCAAAACGAAGGTCTGTGCGCATGGACTCTGAAGCTTATGGTGCAGGTCAGCCTCCAAATATGCTCGCCTGATGCGTGCCTTACAAGCATGGCCAAGCGTTTCCCAGCAGATGGCAGGATCAAGACCACTGCAGGCCACAAATCAAGCTTTCAGAAAAGTGAACAAATACCTCCGCCTGGAATTGGATTTTCATCTAGTTTGAACAACTTTTTGCCCAGCAGTCCCAACAAAAACTAGGAAAACCTCATGAATCACTTGGTCTGAAAAAAGGGTATGGTTTAAAACCTTCATTTTCTCCATTCACATTGCTAGATGGGGGCCCATTCTCAGACACACCCATATCCATTGCACATGGCTTCATGCCTAAAGAATGTTAAATCCGCTTTACCTTCTGGGAATTTAACATAGCTATGGAATCTATGGAATATGACCATGTATAGTAGGTAAATTATCAATAATTATCATAAATCTTCATAATTCAATTTTTGATAATTGTTGATAGTTTATACATGGTCATATTCCAATTAAATGGATCCATATTCCAATTAAATGGATCCATATTTACCTACACTATATATATATAATTATATATATATCATATATATATAAATCATATATATATATATAAATCATATACACACAGTTTATCAATAAATTCTGTGCCATTTTCATCCATGGAATCCAACACGCGAAGTGTTTGCGGCAGGCGACCCAGAGCTCGGCCGCCTCGGCGATGCTGCACTGGTACCTTTTTAGCAGATGGATCCGGCAATCCATGGGAAATTCATGGGATTTAGTGGAGATTTAGTGGAGATCTAAGCAACCAAAACAGATTCAAAAAAATGAGAATATCGTGAGTCATATCATACATATCCACTTAGTATCTTCTTCGTATGCTTGCCACGTTAAGATGGAATGACCCCTTCTCTTTCGGGGCTCAGCACTTCTCTCCGCGCGAGGTCAGATAGTCCGTCAGGGCTTGTCCATCAACTGAGGTGATCCATGGCGCACAAGAGACCACATCCCCCAATCATCACATTGCCTCGGGCCGCCTCGCAGAAACATGTTCTGTCACTTGTTGAGGCCACAATAAAAAAGGCAACGCAGTTCAAAATTGACTGCAAGTAATGTGCGAAGAAATTGTCCCCTCCTGCAGGCGGCGTCGAGCATCCAAAACAGCCTCCAACCTCATCTCTTCGGTCTAACATTGGCAAAAGGTGTGTTGAGGGAAAAGCCAAGCACGTGTCCGGTCGAGAGATAGATACTCTACCTGGAAAAAAAAACGGGGGAAAAAAGCCTTGACCGAACAAGAATCCCGAGACATCCGTTGCCATAGGCCATGAATTTTGCATTGAACAAGTGGAAATTGCACTTCGGTCTTTGTTTCAAAAAAAATTGCATAACTAGACCTCACTGATTGATCTCTTGCAAGAGGCCGCATGGGACCCCGGGTCCCCGCACTGGCTAAGCGGCCACGAGGGTGTGTGCAAATCCCTTCCCAGCCAGTGCTGAGTAGCCTCTCATCACAGCTACTGAATGTTTAACGGAGGTTCGCTGAGACCCTGAGTGGTGCGGAAGTGGGGCCCACCCAAACGTACTTCAACACCATCTCATAATGGGGATGTTGATGGATTTTGTGGGATTGCGGGCCTCAATTCTTTACCATCAGTCCCTACCCAAAGAAAGCTAACAAATCTCAGTCCCCTGCACTGCGCACGAAGACCTTAATCTCGCTCAAGCAACGCAACCTGAACGTCGAAGTTGCCAAGGTCTGCAGGGGGCAAGGGCCAATCAACAGTGCAGGAGGTGGGAGGGGTCGGGTGTGGGATACAATTAAATTGTATTCAAACCATTGAACAAATACACGGTATCTCATCTGTAAACTTATGGTTTGCCAAGATGATACGTCAAAACCCTGGACTGAAACAAGCTGAAAACATCAAATGACATGGACAAATTGCTTCAACTTTCAACCTGGGACAACGTTGAGCAGCTTACCCATAGTCGGCGCGCAGTGCATCAACCTGAGTCAAAGGACACAGTGGCACCGTCATGGCGTGCACCTGTGTCGACTGGGTCCCCGGCAGCCGCCGCCAGCCGCTCCTCAAAACTGCCGGAACCTGGAAATCAATTGTCTGATGGCTAAATTGTTAATCCAATTAAGAGGTTGTTCATAGTTTTTCAAAGAATGCTCAACAGTTCATGACCCACAAAAATTTTGCAGCCCTGGCTGAGATCTGCATTTTTTGTGGCCCTGGCACTGTTTCGTTTCAGCATTCCATATCCTCTGGTAATTTAACATAGCTATTTTTTTCAATGGCCCATAGAAATAGTTGGTTTACCTATTAAAAATGGTGATTTTCCACATAAATCCCCATTTTCCCATGGTTTTCCCATGGTTTTCCCATGGTTTTTTGTATGTTTGGGTATCCCATGTCCTGAGACTCTCACCGGCTGCACAAAGCGATTTCAAGCGCTGCAGCGTCTCCAGGTCGGCAAGAGCACTGGTGCCTCTGGCAACACCCCCAATTACAAAAATTAAATGGGCATGTAAGTTGTCTATATTTATATACACAATCATATATATATATACACGATCATATATCAATAGATACAAAATCATATATATATATGTTATATAAACATGTAAATATGTGTATACAATGATTATATATATAACATACATATATATAATCATAAATATATATAATCATAAATATATATATAATCATGAATATATATATATATATACATAATCATATATAAACGATTAAATATAATCATGTATAAACAATGAACAATAAGCATATTTATTTATACATATATTCATATACAATCATATACATATAATCATATATGTATAATCATACATGTACAATCATACATATGGGTATATTCATTTATATGATCATATTTGCATATAATTATATATATAATAATGTGTAATCATATGTAATCATATATATGTATATATATATATACATATATCTAGTAATATATATATATATGTATATATTTGTATAATCATATATGTAATCATGTATATACAATCAAATATATGTGTATATATATATCATCAAATATAAAATATCATAGATGAAATCAGATATATATATAATCATATATATATATTCATATATGTAATCATATATATAACCTTTTATGCAATCAGATATATACAATCAGAAATAGAATCATGTATATAATCATCTATATACTCAGATATAAATAATCAAATATATATATATATTCATATAGATAGATTTATATATATATAATAATACTAATAATAATATAATATATATAATCATATATATATATAATCATATATATCTGTAATCATATTTATAATCATATATATATAAATAATCATATATATAAAATCATATATATATAGGGCGGAAGCTGGGGGTTCCCCGGAAGCCAATTGCAATTTAATTGTATGGATATGGAAAATGTTGATTTTATACTGTGTTTTACAGTGTTTTTTGCCTTCCCTTGAAAGTGTTCCATCAGTGAAAGTATCAATGCCGGCGCGGATAAACTCGGAGTTTGTCCGCGCAGAAAAATGATAAATTTACATCTTCCATGGATGGCCAAAAATGCGTTCAACATTTGTCCCATTGGAATTGCGGTTTCATACATTTTTTCAGTTTTTGTTGATAAGTACAAAATGTCATAATCCACTGGAGAACCATGGACGAAATGAACATCACATATTTTTCATCTTCGCTTTCCCAAACCTTTTTTTTGGCATGGCGATGGAAAACGTTGTTTTCACACTGTGTTTTACAGTGTTTTATGTTTTTCTCTGAAATGGTTTGATCAATCGAACTTCCATTTTCATCGCGGAAGAACTTGACGTTTGTCCGTGCTGAAACAGGAAAATTTTACATCTCCCTTGGATGACTAAAGATGTGTGGAACATGCTAACCATTTGAAGTGCGGTTTCTTTTATTTTGGTCGTTCTGTTCAGAAGTAGAATATGTGATAATGCACTGGAGAACCATGGACGAAATGAAGAACGCACCTTTTTCATCTTCATGTCCACAAAGGCTGTTTGAAGCAGTTGGCAGGAGCGAGAGCACCATTGGTTTTCCAACCAAGCAACATCTTCCAGGATTCAACATCATCCAACGCACTTCACATGACGTTATTACACCCCCCCCACCCCCTTCTGTAAACAACAACGGAACTTGCAACGTAGCAACATCTTCCAACCAAGCAACATCTTCCAGGATTCAACATCATCCAACGCACTTCACATGACGCTATTACACCCCCCCAACCCCCCTTCTGTCAACAACAACGAAACTTGCAACGTAGCAACATCTTCCAACCAAGCAACATCTTCCAGGATTCAACATCATCCAACGCACTTCACATGACGTTATTGCACCCCCCCACCCCCCATCTGTATACAAGAACGACCTTTCTGGTATAGCATCAAGACTGAGGGTTCCTCGAAGCTCCGGGGAACCCCCAGCCTTGAGCCTATATATATATAATCAAATATGTAATCATATGTATATATATATAATCAAATATATATATATAATCAAATATATATATATATAAATTCATATGTATATATAATCATATATATAGTCACATTCATGTAGCCATAAGAGAAAGTAATCCTACATGTGTATAGTTATACATAATCATATTAATATGTATATAATCATGCATGTATATATATACATATTTAATCGTATATACATAGTCATGTATAAATAATCATGTGTATAATACATACATTTATATATATATATACATACATCTAGTCATGTGTATTTACATACGTATACATATATTTTTTTAATGTGGTTGACCACCTACTAAATCTACCATGTCATTGGGAAACTCCGAACCGATCCCTCCAGGAAGCAACGGAGAGTTCTTCGACCCTCCATGACAAATCCAGGTTTTGATGGGAAAATCCTCTATGGGGATTCTCCAGTGCCACGTTTGACTGGATGGTACAACCCAATGAATATTATTACTAGAAATGAGACTGAATTGTTTCAGGCGATGTATCTGTGCAGCCATGGCAAAGTATTCCCGTGACATGTGTGGTTGGGCCAAAATGCTCAAGAACCCACAGGTTTTGCTTATGTTTGTTTTGGTATCAAATCTATTGTTGTCTCGCAATTTTGGCCTCTACCCGCTGGTGAATTAATATAGCTGTAGAAAATGACCATTTATAATTGATGTTGCAGTCCCTATTAAGAATGGTGATTTTCCATAGCTCTGCTAGTTTATTGGAGGATACCAGTTTCCCCATTTCCCACCCAGCTCTCCAAGTCACAGTCAACTGGGATTCCCCCACGCTTTCGCACAGGGCGGCAGTGAAATATCAGCGATTCGCATCCAACGCTGGCAAAGAAATAGCTCAAGCCACCTGAAAAGGAGAAAAACCCATCGGAAAACGATCCCATTCGCATCCCAATCTTTCAAAATGCCCTGGAGTCTGAAAAATGATGAAAGCCAAATCATATCCCATTATTGTGTATGTACACAGTACATATGTCATCCAATTATATCCTATTGTGCTGTCCACCCAAATGCCAAAGCTTCCCATGGAGAAATCCAAAACACCCTTCGTCAAGAGACGGACGCACTTCTGGCTGAGGCCTGGCAACTTTCGTGCTGATGTGATTCTGACTTATGGCAAATATGTTTAGATATCTATATAATGTATAGAGTATATCCAATGTGTTCCTTTGTCTATATATATATATATTTCAGTAGCGGGCCGCAATCCCTGAGCTCAAAGTCCTGCCTTTCGGCGCAAGCTTTGCACGTCGCTTGGGCGAAGCAACCTGCAGTATGGTCATCCCACCATGAGGGATTTCAAGAATCATCGGGGGATAATCATGATATGGTTAATATGGTTAATATGGTTAATATTAATGCTTAATATCAATGCTTAATATGGTTATAATCCGGGGTATCTCCCACTTTTTCAACAAACCTCACCAAGCCATACCAAAATTGACAAAGCAGGCGTCGCCTGGGACTTCCTCATCACCTTTCCAGGCCTTGAGGCTGTGCCTTTCCTGCGACACTGGGATGCTTTTGTTGTTCAACGCTGCTGGCCTTTTTGGCAACTTGCCATCATTCTGAGAGTTGCTTCCTTTGATGATAGATCATGATAGCAATGTTGCAAGGTTTTGTGGAGAAGAACCTGCAACATCTTGTTGATTTACTGAGGCAGCGGAGGTTTTTTCAGGATGCATCTCCAAGAGTCGATGAATATATCAATTCCAGCGAGCAGCTACAAGTTGGTTGAGGATTCCCAACCAAACATCTCTGAGACATCAATCCCAACCAACCCTGGAATCATCCCACCAGTTGGCCTCGGCGGCCTCGACCGCTTCGAAGCGTCACACTCGAAGGTTGAGCGGCGCTTGGGTCTTTGAGCCTGGGGACTTCGCCGCGTGCTGCTTGGATCATGGATTGAATCGAACATCTACCGGCGACCACAATTTTTTTATCCCCGAGAATATATATATATATATATGAATAAATATAGAAAAAACATGAAAAAACTGGGGAAACAATATGGGGGGCTATGGAGTTGAGATTGGGTGCACATCGAAAATGTAACCAACACCTCCCTATGGCCTCAACTGTCGCCTGCTTTGAGAGTGGTGCAGCCATCATGTGCTTCTCCAAAGCGAGGCGTTGCTCCGGATTCAGCAAAGCCTCCACAGATGGCGGAGAATTTTGGGACTTTAATGGGATTTAATTGGATTTATATAATGGGACTTTTATATCTAAAGAGGATTGCCCAGCAACTAATCTAGCAGTGATGTTTCATCTGTACAACTGGAATCACAGCCCCTGCTCTCCAAAGTCCGGAGGTTCGGAAACAGACCCAAAAAAAGCCTAGGATCCTCCCAAGCTGTTACAGTGCTGTCCGCTATATCCACTCGCATTGACTCTTGACCATTGCAAAACTCCTGACTAAACTGATGGCTCAAGAAGAAGACGTGTTTGATGACACAACCATCAAAACAAAAAATAATCGAGAATGATTTACTGAAAACCCAAATCATGGCTAGATTGTTTTGTAATATCTTCTTTAATGTCGTAATTTCTGACATTCAGAATTGTTCCAACTTGGCTGGGGCTGCGGGCAATGCTTTCCCGTCGCTTTTCAGGACTCAGACGTCTCAACGTCTCTGCCACCAGCTGCAGAAAGCTCCTCCGCAGTCGCACCAGGTCAAAATCGGTTTTGGCCCAGGAAAAACATAGAAAAACCATTCATTTGGGGCATTGTCTAGCCTCGACCATTCATCTTTGGCAGAATCTTTGGGTATCCTTTTTTTGACTCATTTCCCAGGGGTTCAAGGACGGTGGAACCATCAAATTTGAATCGTTTCAAGGCACAAACAAATGGACGAGAAAGGCATCCAAGTTGGCGAATTTCAATCAAGTGGAGGGAGTGTTTGAGTACTGTTTGGGTACCTCAAACCAAAATCATTCATTTCGAGGGGAGTTTCAGGCACAGAGACACCAGTCGACCTTGAAGGGCCGAAGCTTTTTGCAGACGGCCTGTCACAGACCGATTGATTTATGGCATATTTTACTGTGGGAACTGTGGTTTAGCTGATATGGAATGTGTTCCATGGCATTTTCCCTTGAACCAATTCCACGAATCTTGGCCGGAGAGGGGTCGAAAGCTTCTTTGTTCCAGCGAAACTTTCATTTGGAAATAAGCGTCATACTGGATGTAAACATTTATATATGTGTTGTCATCGTTATTATTTAAAACATATGAAAAACATATGAAACATTTTAAGCACATATGAACTCATATTAATATGTTTCAAATGAAGCCAATTTAACGCAACGTAACATAGTGTCACGTGATGTGATGTGATGCAACGTGACGTGATGTAAGGTAATGTAATGTAATGAGTAATGAGTAATGTAGTGTAGTGTAATGTAGTGTAATCTATGCTCACATACACATACATACATGTGTGTGTGTGTGGTTCATTTATATACGTACATCATGTTCGTACATGTATACGCTTGTCTACATATGTACATGTATACATATGAATGCGTACAGAAATACATATGTACATATATATATAATATATATATATATGTAATCATATATACATGTTTACATATCTACATATCTACATCTACATATAATATTTATATAATTCAACATATATACACAATGTATCACAATGTATACATCAGTTTACACTGATATGAATCTGATATCAATCTAACTCTGGGAGGAGCGGGATCAGCATCTGCCAGCCTTCTTGGGAGGCCTCCTACGTTTCGACCGATTCGCTGCACTTGGAGCTGCGGGAGTTGACCCATGAAGGCCAGGAACTTTTCATTAGTGGTGACATTGATGATGTTTACATCGATAAAGCAAAACAAAATCGTGGTGAAAATGGGGGTATCCATGGGTATCCCACGTAGCCATGAAATATGGCGAAGCTGATCCATCATGAACTAAAAAGGGGACTGTCGGTCCTGGCGATGCTCGAAGTTCCCAGACCTTGGCCGAGAAACACAGACCTGGTTTAGCCTCCGGTCATCAAAAAACGGCAATGGCCCTAACAGGTTTACAGCTGGGAACATCTACATCATCTACTGTATAAATTTTAGAAATGGGGAAAATTCGATTGCCATGAGTACAGAGTCATTGTATGATAACCCCAAGTTTTTACCAGCAAAACCCGGCCACTAAGGATTAGCAGTTAGCAGGGATTTGGGGCTGGTATTGCTCAAATTGCGGGCTGAAGCTTCTGTCCAAAGGGAAACCAAAGACAAGACAAGGCCCTCTGTATGACAGTAACCCGGCACAGTTTTCATGTTTTTTTGAAGGGTCACCCCTCCGGTTTTGCACAACTTCGGAAGCTGAGTCCGTATCATATCTGAAATGTGTTGCTTTTGTCTGATGTCTTTGCATTTTGCCCTCAATCAAATGTGGCAATGAGAGAAATCCACTTGATGATTTTCCCAGCTGTAGGGCTATAAGTCTACCTCCATTTATGCAGGGAATGTTCCATTGCCATGTTTGAGCCTACGGGTGGAAAACCGAACCAGCGTTTTGCATGTTTCTATGTCTTTCATGGGGTAAAGGGGGTGGGGTGGGGGGGTGGGGTGGGGTGGGGTGGGCTGATAACGTTCACTTGCACTTCCTCACATACATGATGCTACGCTACTGTACGTCTTCTTGCACTTCCTCACATACATGATGCTACGCTACTGTACGTCTTCTTGCACTTCCTCACATACATGATGCTACGCTACTGTACGTCTTCTTGCACTTCCTCACATACATGATGCTACGCTACTGTACGTCTTCTTGCACTTCCTCACATACATGATTCCACGCTACTGTACGTCTTCTTGCACTTCCTCACATACATGATGCTACGCTACTGTACGTCTTCTTGCACTTCCTCACATACATGATTCCACGCTACTGTACGTCTTCTTGCACTTCCTCAAATACATGATGCTACACTACTGTACGTCTTCTTGCACTTCCTCACATGCATGATTCTACGCTACTGTACGTCTTCTTGCACTTCCTCACATACATGATGCTACGCTACTGTACGTCTTCTTGCACTTCCTCACATACATGGAGATGGGAAAACACTGGAACCAGCTTGTTTCAAAAGACTGCCAAAGTCTTGAATGAGACTGTCCAGTCTAGATGACTGTTCTTGGCGATAGAAAAAAACGCGCGCAGAAATGTGCTAAAACCTGCATATTTCAAGAAAACTGCAAAAAAAAAGATGCTGATTTTGGAAGCTCATGAATGCAGAAAACATTGCAAAACGCACGAAAAAGGCCAAAACACAGTGGCACGGCGAATATCATGAACTGAATTGTTTGCCAAAACCATGCGTTTCGCATCCAATGTCTAGAATATGAACGCCAAAAACAGACAAAACGTGGGTTCAGTTTCCCACCCGCCGGGATGTTTGACTACCCCAGGCGGGTGAAACTTGCCAAGTTCCCAGCTTGCTGCAGGGCGCTGTAGCCAGTGACCCCTAGCTTTTGTGCATCCATTGCAGGACCTGGGCTTGCTAATTCAACCAGCTCACCATAGAAGACAGCCCATCACATGGATTTTCCTGCCAACAAGCATAGGGTGTTTGAGAACCATTACATGGGCATATAAGACCAAGCTAAGTAGGTAAACCAACAGAACTGGATATATCGGATAATACATAATACGAAGTATTTTTCAAAACGAGATGAGTACTCTCGTTTTGACATCAAAGTGGCTGATTCATTGATCCACTGCCTCCTGGCACGGGAACTCATGGCACGGCTCCGTCTAAGAGTCTAAGCCACAGGCAGATCATCTCATATGCACCGTATCTCTATTATCCTCAGAACGGCGTCTTGAACTGCTGAAAAACCGATGGCAACCGATGGCTGCATGACTGGTTCCTTGAGGAAGGGGCTGTATTATTGGTATCTGTGGTATCATCTGCGCCACCATCTCTTCGTAGTTCGGCTCCACACCTGAGTCAAGTTGCTGTGCAACATCTCAAAAATTGCCTGCCATTTTGGCACATGCTAGTGGCCCCTCAACCAAGGTCTTTTGGTGTTAATGACACTCTTGGGCTGAGTCAAAGAAGCCGCTTATGTTCATCCAGGATCAATAAACCTTCCAGTTTATGAATAGACTGGTACCAATTTCAAAAAGTATATGATCCATCACTATTTTGGGGATTACTAGGAAATTAGTCAAGCTTATTCATCCGAGGTTGACATGGCGGAAGACAGGGGGCCATGAAACACTGTAAACTGATGCAGGATTTCTTCCACCAAAGTATGTTTGCACAACTTTCCAAAGCAAGAAATCAGCAACTGTTTGAGCCCAAACCCCTTCAGCTACCGTTGATTCCCACATCACAAAAGCCTGGGTAGCCTGGGTTCCCTGCGGTCAGATAACACCATTTGCGGCATACACTTTTGATTCGACATCTCCATTGTGTGTTGGCCTGTGGCTATGCTGGCGCCGGAGCAGCTGTTGTTTTTTATCAATCCCAAGGCCCGGTTTTGCATGGGCCTAAGGGACTCATAAAGCCTGAATCCCCTTCTACAAGATCAATCAGCCGAATCAGCCCAGCTAAAAAAAAGTGAGACCCCAAAACCCTGAGGTTTCTTTATACTGGACTAGCGAGGCTCAATCGCGGGCTGACACTACTGCAGCCGAACCTCGCCTCACGTGGCCTGTTGGAATCTAGAAATTTCGAGCACTTGTGGCAAGCGTGCAACAACACGACGAGTTGCAAACTAGCAGCAACAACGGAAAAAAAAAAAACGGGAATCTCTGGATATATCTGGATACCCCAATGGACATTCAACGGGAAAATTGGCAAAATGATGTTACCATGGTATGGGTTGATGGGGTACGATCTCAACTAACTCATGTCAACAGCAGCCCTTTTCTCCCCAACATGGTTGGACTCTGCTACACCAGGTCTGTTGCAAAGCCTTGGTGGATCAAAGACAATTACACTGCCTATTTTGTCATGGAGGACTTTCGACTTGTGCCTTTCTGGGGCGAAGTTGTCAAACAGGCCTTGCTTCGGTGTCTCCAGAGCTTTCCGAAACCCCTGTAGGTTTCAAAAAAATGTGTGTCTTGACTCTTGACGCACAGAAGTGCGTATATTTCGAGATCAACGCTTCGCGCCTCCCCAAGGTCTATCCATGGTCCTGTCAGCGCCGCCAACTTTGGCCGCCCGCGTGCCTTCCTAAAAAATCAACTGCAGCTGATGCATTGTTGACAAATACCCGATGGATGATAGGGATCCGAATCAAATCTGGGCTGTGGACGGACATGCAAATAATGGGTTCAATTTTTTGGGGGGTCCAAGACCGGGAAAGGATAAGTTGGTTGATTTTTTAGTATTCGATAGATGGGTTTTTGATATTTGATGCCCATATTCCTTGGCAAATTTGGACCTCTCAGTTCGCCAACCAGTTTTCCACTGGCTCACTCCCGAGCTGGTTCCAGCGAAACCAATGTGTCAAGCTGCATCCACCGCATCAAGCCGTTAAAATTTGCAGCAGCTGACGTCCAAGAGGCAATGTTTAATAAAGGTGTTTGCTAGTTGTTTCGGTGTGTACACCACAAGTAATCGCTTCAAAAATCTGCGTTGCTCATCTGAAAGGACATCTCGCTACCTACTGAGTTACTGTCTAAAAATGTCAGATTTGCTGAGGAAGTGGTCCCACTAACTCAACAAATGAATGGCTACCATACTCCGTTGGCCATTCATGGCTAAATCGCCTCAAATCTAGCCTCTGGACGTTGCTGGTGAGACATAAAAAGCCCTGACTGTCAGGCTGGGACAATTCTGCGGATCACGACATGTCAAATCTGTTGAATTATCATTGGTTCTCAGGACACTCTCAGGGGAGTGATGGCACAGCATGTTCTAGCATTGTCCATAGCAGCCGAACCAGTACAATCTTGTATATGACATCAGTTGCAAGTGGGAAACGTAGGAAGGATAAGGTTTCAGTCATATGTATCCTACATGCTTTGCCATCTCCTGCTGCAAATTTCAACTAGCAGGAGTTCACCCCAAGCACAATCCAGGCTGGCCATTTAAGCGTCAAACGGCTGAGTAGCGCAAGATGGTAAAGTCAACAACTTCTGCCTCCAATCGTCTGCAAATGTCACAAGAAATACTTAATTGCATATCACCTGAAGCCAACAATCAAAGGGGAAAACCCTGCGATCGAGGCATGGACTCACAATTCTTCATACTCTTCGTGCATTTCATCACACAAGCAACAAACTTCCCGTCCTCCTTAAGTTTCTCGATGAGTGCAAATCCCTGCAGGGACTCATCGCCGCCAATCTTCACAATACGGTCGCCCACTCGGATAGCGTCATCGGGGTGTTCAGCATTCCATTTTGCAACAACACCTGGAAGATGGCTGCGGCTGCACTGATCGTGCACCTAATTTTTGTTGGGTTCCGGAAGAATCTGTAGAATACCTCCATGGCCACAATTAATATGGATCCCCCCGTATAAGCGGCGGTCATCACCACAGCCGATCCTCCTTCTGGAAGTTCTGTCACGACAAGCCTTGGATAACAGCACGGCAGCCCCCGATGGTCACATCCTCACTATGTCCCACCTACTCTGTCGTTCTTTTTCACCACTCTTCACTCTTCGCCAATATTTGAGTCAGTGGTTATCTTGGTACTTGTCGATCTACTTATTCATCTGTCTACTTTAGTTCATTCTACATTTTTACCTAGTCAGTTGTTTGTTTATTCCCACAAAAAAGATCTAAAAAAACAGGGATATGTTTAGATGTACAAGAATATCACTACATCTAATTGGGGGAATACTAGTTGTTAGATATGTTTATCCAATAAATCTAACCTTGTGTTCTCTTTGGGATCACCGGGTCACCATGTCTGCCATCGCCGAGCTACGCAGGCGAGTTGTCCTTAAAGTCGAGCTGCACTCCTAGCTGCTGCCCGGTCTTGTCGATGACCACAGGCCTCTCCTGGAGTCCAATGGTTCACCCTACATGGAATATTACATCATATTACATAATATATATATAGTACATTTATATATAATTATATATATATATGTAACAATTTTTGACATATCTCCTGTAATTTATATAAATGTCATAATTTCTCATATCACCCAACAGAATAGGGGATATCATCTCCAATAGATATACTTTTTTAAAAGTGATGTTCAAAATCCCCCAAGCAGAACTTTGACCAACCCCTCCAGAAGTGCCGCGGTTGACCAACAAACACTTGCAACAAAAACTGGGGGAGGAGGGAAAAAAACTGGTTTTTACTGTTACCAACATGGGGACGTTACTTTTACCCAATCAAAAAGTGTGTGGGGTTGACGGGGTTGACAAACAAAATGCCAGTGTTCTGGAGTAAGAAATCTGGAGAAATGAAATAAATGAATCAAGCAACAAACAGGGGGCCCATGATGCCATGGGACTTGTATATATATATTATATATATATAATTCATTGTGTCAATCCAAGAAAAAAGGATATGGGGTCCACATCTCTGACCCAAAGGCTGGATGAGACCCAAAAGCTCTCCCGCGGCCGAGTCATCTGCAGGGTGAAGGTCTCCTGGCGAATGGGGTGATACCACCAATGCCCATGCTTCATCATTTTAATGCTTACCAAACGACTTGACCCACAAAAAAAATATGGGATCTCTGCTCTGTGAACGAAAAACAAGGAGATATCAGTGTTCACTCAAGGCAACCTTCAGGTCCCACCTGGGTCTAACACAACGTTCTGCTGATTTGCCATGTGCTTTATTTTAGCCCCATATCACCACAAACCGACAGCATTCTTCCCCGTCTTTAGCTATGAGTTACTACTATCACAGGATTGAGAAGAACAGGTAGAGATTTCCAATGACAATGTTCTCACTTCCGTGGTATTCAAAATTTAGACACAACCAGATATCATATTATTGCTTGGATCCCGTCATATCCCACAAGTATGCATCTTTCAGAGATACCAACTGTTCTATCGCGTTATATCCCGTCAAAATCCATTGTGATCCATTATGTCCGGATCCACTACATTCGAGTATAATCCATTATCATCCGTGATAATCCATTATCATCCACTTTGTAATCCATTATAATCCATTATCATCCACTTTATATACGGTGTATATATATACATACAGCATGTCCTTCATGTGCCAGGCTGTGTCCTTCATACTGAAGAGCATATCATGGAGGTCCGTAGCATTGCCTGTCATGCCGTTCACCGACTTGATGCGATCCTTGGATCAGATCTGACTGCACTACCGTGGATGGTTTTGTGGTGAATGGTTTACCAAATTATGATGAGGATATTGTGGGATTGAATGGGAGTTTTATTGGATTTTAATGGGATTCTATGTGATTTTTTATGGGATTTATGGGGATTGATGGGGATATAGTGATGATATCATGGGGGTAGAGCCAGTGAAACTGCAGAGAGGTCGTAGTCAAGGTCAAGTTTATCCGGATAGGATCTGATGTCCAGGATAAATCGACTCCCAGAAATTTACCAATCGGGAGTCCCATGGTATGTTAGCATATGACATCACTGGGGCTAACCACCCTGATACCAACAGAAATGAAGGCCTCACTTGCCATCGTTCTCCCAAGAGGCGAAACGTTTCACTTCTCGCCCTGGCGTCCTCATGTTGTGTTCATTGAACACCCCATCATTGAGGATCTGCGTGATCGTCGGGCCTGAAACGGCGCTGAGCCCCTGATTTTTAGCTGGAGATGCTCATTCTAGTGCTTGAAGCTATGAATATTCATAGGGGCAACTTGCATAATATATATATAATATTATATTATATACATATACGTATGTATATATATATCTGAAAGCAGCGAGATTTGTGGGCGCTGAGAGCGCTGGCCTCTCATATATATATATATACATATGCATATACATACATATACATGTACATATACATACACATATACACATACATATATATATATACATATATATATATGTATATTAATACAGATATATACATGTATACATATATATATAGCTATACACACATAATAAATATATATAAACATACGTGCTTATATATATACAGATGTATATATATACATATATATTTATATACAGTACATATACATGTATATATATATACATATCTTATATATATATACAATTATAGACATATACATTTATAGACACATATATATATATACACACATAATGACATCAATATAGATATACATACATGTGTATACGTGTATGTATATATATATACACACATTTTATGTATGTACATATCTTTATGTATACGCATATATATATATGGTACTTTGTACCTACCAAATTGGCATTTTTATCGGTATTTGCAATTTGTATTTAAAAATACATTGAATAACATTTTTTAGACATAATTTTCAACTACTATTGGGGGGTGCCATAGATCAATATTCTGAGACTCTTGTCTGGCCCATATGGGGGAATATGTTTGCTTTTATATAAATAATTGTGGGCAATAGTTTCAAAAGGGCATATCATATATCTACATATGTAATCAACTAACCAAGATGGAAGGGAAGACCAAAAACAATAAAAAATAACTGCCTGAAGTCACAAGTTTTGGTTGGTTTGTTTTACCGAAACAACCAAAAAAAACCGGAAACCCTGAAAAATTCGATCAAACTAAAAAAACCATGCAAGCCAAGAGCCAGGCATAGTTCTGTTGTATATTATATCATATCGTATATTATGTATTCTGGAATAAAGATTATAGATTGTAGATCATAGTTTATAGGTTATAGCTTACAGGTTATCTTATATTACGTTATATCTTATATTACATATATCATATCATTTTGTGTTGTGTTATGTTATCTTACGTATTATATTAAATCATCATGCTATACTATACTATACTATACTATATTATATCATAATATATTACGAAATGTCTTATCTTATCATATCATATCATATCATATCATATCATATCATATCATATATATGTGTATATATTATATATATATTATATACATATTATATATATATATACATATGTGTGTGTAGGTAAACGATTATAGGCGCATATCAATACATGCGTGTAGCCAGCTTAGAGCAAGTTGGCTCCAGTCATCAGCCTCTTTCGTCTATGAGATCCAGCTCAATGCCAAACTGCACGTTCGGTCTCACTTCTATCAGCACCTGAGGTGGCAAAGTTGTGGTAAGTTTGCATTCAGCAGCATATCGGGCGCTGATCAAGAATTCAATCCACAGAACTTGAGAGACTCCGGTCATGTTTCATTCTGGCAGTTTCTAGCCACTGCTTTTTGGGGGGGCAGTTTCTAGCCATGAATCCATGGTTGCTAAACCCCAATTTCGCTGAACCATCGAATTTTGGAGTACCCACCTGGCCTCGAAGTCCCCTTCAGGGATGGGTGCCCATGGTATTTGCACCGTGCTCTCAGACCGTCCTGCGGGAAGTTTGAACGCATCTCAGTGATGACCCCATGGACTTGTCTTCCAAATCTCTAGTTCCCGAAGCGTTGACTGTTGAAACATATCTGACATTGGAGGATCGCAGGTACATCTATCTTGCGTGTATGCAGCTGTAATCTACATGAGGATGGGTCGAAACCTCTGATTTCCCCATATGGAGAATGAAACATCCATAACTACAAGTTATTTTGATGTGAAAAGGGTTCCGATTTCAATCCGTAGCCACGTCCCAAAGTAAATTGTGTCCTCTTACTTCATCACAAATCACCGTTGCACGCGTGTCAACCTCTGCAACCTTATCATCTTCTGGACCACGGCAGCATGTACAAAACATGCGGGAAACGGCCCAGGGCCCCTCGACGGTTGATTTTGCAGTGCTTTCTGCAAGCATTTGAGCCCAAAAAGCAGCAGAACCCCCGGTGAAAAAGTGATGAACATGGATGTCAATGTCAACAGCACTTGGTATTCCTATTAGGCTAGCTCATAATTCCTAAATTATAAACCAGATGGGTTTTGGCCTACTAAAATAATCAAACAACAGTTGGGTTTTTTGTCATAGCTCATGTCAACGCACGATTCAATAGCTGCTTTAAGTCATATCTTTTCGCGTTTTACAGCGCCAGCCATATCGCAAGCAGCAAAAGATAGCCTGGGCACAGAACAGATCCCCAATCATGGCCAATCTTGGCCTGCAATGAAAAAAAATGCCAAGTTTTTGCTGGTGAGTAAAGCTCTAAAGCATACTAAGTAGCCATCCAAGGTTTGACCAGCAATATTGAGAAACGCCCACATTTGTGGAATGATTCCTGAATTTTGAGCCATACCCAAACCAGGCAAACCAAGCAAACCAGGGTCTGATGGCCCACACCTATCCCTGCCAGGATAATCGCCTCTTCTTGTTGGTTGCCTCAGCATCTGTCATGGCACCAGTGACTCAACTGGTACTCAACTGGCCAAGCAGCAGAAACAAGAACAGCAAAGAACAGCAAAGTCAATATGCTGTGGAGAAAAAATGGAAGACTGACTGGGGCCATTCATGCTGCTTGATTGGCTGTTTTTAGTAGGTGTGGGTATCCCTCAAAGATTATTAGTGACGCTTCAATACTGAAAGTGAATTTGGTGGGCCTGGTCCTACCCTATCTTTGGGTCCATCCCCGACTGGTTGTCTCCAAGTGACCTCCAGCCTTCTCTGAAGAAAGGCTGGCAGTGCAAAAGCGGCAGCCTCAAACCAGGCGGAGCAGATGTCCTCCTCCAGCTACCCCACAGCAGTGTACCCAGTTCTCCGGGATTTATCGACGTTCTCGTCCAGTGAAGCATCCACTGCTGGAAATTTCATTTATAATGTGATATATGCATGTATATACAGTATCTATACATAAATATATATGCAGCTGGATGGATGGATGGATGGATGGACGGACGGACGGACGGACGGACGGACGGACGGATCTAATATCTATCTATCTATCTATCTACCTACCTACCTATCTATCTATCTATCTATCTGTCTGTCTATCGATCGATCGATGGATCTATCTATCGATCTATCGATCTATCGATCTATCGATCGATCGATCTATCTATCTATCTATCTATATATATATATATCTATTTATCTATCGAAATCTAAATCCAAATCGAAATCGAAATCTATCTGTCGATATCTATCTATCTAAATCTATCTATCGAAATCTATCTATCTAAATACATCTATCGAAATCTATCTATCCATATCTATCTATCCATATCCATCTATCTCAATCTCTCTATCTAAATTTCTCTATCTAAATCTATCTATCTAAATCTATCTATCTAAATCTATCTATCTAAATCTATCTATCTATATCTATCTAAATCTATCTATCTAAATCTATCTATCTAAATTTATCTATCTAAATCTATCTATCTAAATCTATCTTTCCATATCTATCTATCTAAATCTATCTGTCTAAATCTATCTATCTAAATCTATCTAAATCTATCTATCTATCTATCTAAATCTATCTATCTAACTCTATCTATCCAACTCTATCTATCTAAACCTATCTATCTAAATCTATCTATCTAAAACTATCTATCCAAATCTCTCTACCTAAATCTATCTATCCAGATCTATCTATCCATCTATCTGTCCTACCTTTCTATCCTACCTATCTATCCTATCTATCCTATTCTATTCTATTCTATTCTATCCTATCAATCCATCCATCCATCCTATCCTATCCTATCCTATCCTACCCTACCCTACCCCACCCACCCACCCACCCATCTATCTATCTATCTATCTATCCATCTATCTATCTATCTATCTAATCTAATCTAATCTAATCTAATCTAATCTAATCTATCTATCTAATCTATCTATCTATCTATCTATCTATCCATCTATCTATCTATCTATCTTCCCATCCTATCCTATCCTATCCTCTCATCCTATCATCCTATCATCCTATCCTATCACCTTATCCTATCATCCTAGCCTATCCTATCCTTTCTTGTCTTGTCCTCTCCTCTCCTATCCTATCAATCTATCTACCTACCTAGCCTATCCTATTCTATCCTATCCTATCCTATCCTATCTATCTACCTAGCTATCTATCTATCCTATCCTATCCTATCCTTTGTATCCTATCTATTCTATCTATCCTATCTGTCCTATCTATCCTTTCTATCCTATCCTATCTATCCTATCTATCCTATCTATCCTACCTATCCAATCTATCCTATCTATCCTACCTATCCAATCTATCCTATCTATCCTATCTATCCTATCTATCTATCTATCTATCTATCTATCTATCGCTCTGTCTGTCTGTCTGTCTGTCTGTCTATCTATCTATCTATCTATCTGTCTATCTGTCCATCTGTCTATCGATCTATCGATCGATCTATCCATCTATCTTTCTAATCTATCTAATCTATCTAATCGATCTAATCCACCTTATCTATCTAATATATCTCATCTATCTAATCTGTCTAATCTATCTAATCTATCTGATTTATTTAATCTATCTAATCTATCGAATCTATCGAATCTATCGAATCTATCCTATCTATCCTATCTATTCTATCTATCCTATCTATCCTATCTATCCTATCTATCCTACCTATCCTATCTATCCTATCTATCCTATCTATCATATCTATCCGATCTATCATATCTATCGATCTAGCTCTATCTATCTCTATCTAGCTCTATCTAGCTCTTTCTATATCTATCTATATCTATCTATATCTATTTATAGCTATCTATATCTATGTGACTCTATCTATATCTATCTCTATCTATCTCTATCGATCTCTATCTATCTCTATCTATCTCTATCGATCTCTATCTATCTCTATCGATCTCTATCCATCTCTATCTATCTCATCTATCCATCTAGTCTATCTATTCTATATATTATGTCTATTCTATCTATTCTATCTATTCTTGTCTATTTTTTATATCTGTTCTATCTTATCTATCTTATCTATTGTATCTATCTCATCTATCTTATCTATCGTATCTATCTTATCTATCTTATCTATTTAATCTATCTAATCTATCTAATCTATCTAATCTATGCAATCGATCTAATCTATCTAATCTATCTGATCTATCTGATCTATCTAATCTATCTAACCTATCTAACCTATCTAATCTATCTATCTATCTGCCTGTCTGTCTGTCTGTCTGGCTGTCTGTCTGTCTATGTATATATTTATCTATGTATCTATGTATCTATGTATCTCTGTATCTCTGTATCTCTGTGTCTGTGTATCTGTGTATCTATGTATGTATGGCTGGATGCATGCATGCAATGCATGCATTCATGCATTCATGCATGCATTGATTGCATTGATATATTTATATCTATACACTAGGCCGGTGCAATGGACCTCCCAATCCTCTGGTCTGAGACCACTTCACCCTTCACCCAAGTGTAGATGGGTCTGTATATCAATCTATTTGTTTGTATTGGTAATTCAGAAAAAAATTGGGGTACCCCAAACCCTTTGTGTCCCCATCCAAAAGTCACAACCGTTCCATGATGTTGGGTGTCCCATCTTTTCACACAGTTTTCTTGAATATCTATGTATGGTATACATGATTCATTCTTGGTGGTCCCAAAAAAATCCAGCAGCAGAAGTCATCACTTTTGGATGTGGGTTTGTCTGAAAATATGGTACCCAACATCATCCTAATGATCATGTTCCCTAAATTTAATGATTCAATGACCATTTTATGGACCCATTTTAAGTTGAGCTCCCAGACGTGCATCTCGGACGTATAGTAACGCAACTCCATCTCTTGGGGCTCTCTTCGTGGCCAGCGGCAAGAGATCTCACCTCTGTGGGAGATCACCCAGCAAAAACATGGGCAGGTAACCAGCTGTCAACCTTGATTTGTTTGAGGAAAATGTGAGAGGAAAACATAGTTACTATCAAATACAGGGTGTCCTGTAGGGTTAGTTCTCCTTCAGCCCATTGAGGGAAGAGACCCATGTTTTTCAAATCTCCAGCAGTGCTGAGAACTGCAAAATCTGGTGCCAACGAGAGGAACCAAACAGGCCTTCTCCCAGAATTAGTTTAAGGAAAAATTTCCAGCAAGCCTACACTATACGGACGTTAAAGTCATGTATTTTTCCAATCAATTGACCCTTAAACCAACCCATTGAATTTAATGCTCAAAAGCTGCAATTTATGTCTCTGGTTTCCAGTTGAGTCACCCTTGCCACCACTCTTCCTGGCCATGAAGGCACCAATCTGCCCAGAAGGATATGTTGGAACCTTGGTCGTGTGCATGAAGGTTTCCAAAAATAAGGGGACCCCCAAGTCATGCTTGCGTCATTAGACCATTTTAGACCATTTTAGACCATTTTAGATCATTTTAGACCATTTTAGACCATTTTAGACCATTTTAGACCATTTTAGCATTGAAACTTGACGCAAGGGATCCCTCATTTTAACAAACTCCCAGATGATGGCGGATGGCAAAGATCACAGCGGTCTGCAGCTGGGTCCTCCCAGCCTGAATGCTGGCATACTCCGCACAGGCAAAGCAGGCCTGAAGGCAATGGGAAAGCCTAGAGAGGCGGACCTGTGACACGTATGCCAAGCCTAGATGCAATGAATGTTGAACTACGTCACAGCATCAATACAAGTATACATGTATATACGTATATATATATATATGCACAGATATTACACAGAGTCAAACCAAGGTGGCCATGGCAACTTACAACTAAAAACAATTCGGAGCTGAGAAGCTGACACCATAATCCTGCACCATGATGGAAATGAGCTCCTCACGGTGTGGTCACGCCACGAGGCGAATCGTCTTCCCCAAACGACTTGACGGAGTCCTCGTTGAGCCAGAGACACTCGCCCTGGGAGCAAATCACTCCCCCAGGCTTCAAGATCCGCTCAGCATTCCTGGGTCCAAAAAAAGCTTGCCCCACAACATCCGCTCGGCAAAAATCCACCAACCAAGGGGCACATAGAATGCTTTGGAGAACCTGGGGGCGCCAGGAGAAGTAAACATTGCCATGAAATACTTGTGTTATATGTACATATATATATATATAGCCCCCCCTAAGATCTACCTTTGATGTTTTTCCAGAGACATGCATGATGAAACTCACTGCATACTTCAACTACTTATGCAGTGAGTTTGATCATGCAAATTTTGTATGCACTTCAAAGAAGCAGTATCCCTACAACATATAGAGCATTCCTGTAAACATGCAGTGTTCTTTTCTGAAGAAGTGCAGTTTCCCTTCAGGAAATTATTCAGCCTTCGTTCAATCATACAGTATTTCTTTCAAAACACCAGATTCCTACTCAATATGCAGTGTGTGATTAACATTGAGTATTGCTGTGAAAATGTGCAATGGTTGATGCTCATTACAGCATTCCTTGGAAAGAAAGATTGTTGTTGAAGGAAAATGCTGCTTACAGGTTACAATCTGCCTTGAAGACAAGATAGTCCCTTGAACGAGAAGCACTATTTTTGCAAAAAAGTGTATGTGAAAAAATGAACTACATCCTTTATGGAGCTCAGCCTTCCTCTCATTTTCCTGTTGTGACCATTTTTTAATGAAAGACTTATATATTGTCTTCAAAATAATTGCCCTGAAGACAATGTGTTTCCTCAAATAACAAGCAACATTTTTGCAGAAAAAGAATACAATATATGGAAAGATGCAATACATTCTTTATGAAGTTCAGCCTCACTCTGAATGACAGTTGTCTTTAAAGGAAAGACTTAGTTTCTTCAAAATTATGTTGCCTATTTTGTTCAGGTGTTTCACTCATATGAAAGGGCCTTTTGCATGCATACAAGCGTGACATGTATCTTTCAAAAAGTACTACATACACCCGCGGGTTCTACTTCAAAGTAATGTGTTTGTTTTTGCATTAATGCATGGTTTTGAATCAAATGGATCACTCCCTTGTGAAGGAGGCTTTGCACATACTTGCACCAACCCCAACCCTGCTTTAAGGAATACCATCGCCGGTTAAAATCTTTACTTAAAGGATTCCATTTTGTCATAAATCTGTCCTCTTTCCATAAACTCCTTTACCTCTTGAACAGAACTTTGCACA
Source organism: Cladocopium goreaui (assembly GCA_947184155.2). Taxonomy (NCBI): domain Eukaryota; class Dinophyceae; order Suessiales; family Symbiodiniaceae; genus Cladocopium; species Cladocopium goreaui. The sequence continues at coordinate 62,939 of CAMXCT020000778.1, read as the reverse complement.
GCTGTAAGTCCTTTGAAATAACTCTATATTCCTTTCAAAGAAATGCTGCACTCCTTTATAGTTTGCACAGCTGTAAGTCTCTTTGAAAATAACTCTGTATTCCTTTCACGTAAATGCTGCACTCCTTTATACAGTGAGACTCTATGCAAGGAATGGTGCGCCTTTATGCTAGGAATGTAATATTCTTTGAAACATACTGCTGCACACGGCCTATAATATTGGAGAATTTTGCTTTGACAACTAACTTCAAAGTCTATGCTGAAACCTGTTTACTTGTTGTATGTTCTAGTCTTGGCTGTCTGTCTTGTATTTTTTCTTATGGTCTTAAGTCACTTTCTGAGAGGGTGCTCAAAACCATGAGAACATCAGCAAATAATAGACACCTATTTGGATGGTGCACAACCAAATTTAGAATTACAGAATGCAGTATCTTGCTGAACCTACTGCTGCTACTCTTAAATGATGTGGGTGTGCATTGCAACAAAACCTCGACCGATAAAGCAATCCAAAACTTTTTAGATAATGTTTTCGTCTGAAGTTCATGCTTTGTTTTTTTGGGTTTTACTCCAGTTTCTGTGACTTGAGAATCTCAAGTCTGAAAAAGTTCAGACTTGAAATTTTCAAGTCTGACATTGTAAGGATCCAATAACCAAGATCCAAGATTTTCCAAAACTTTTCTTGGATCCAGGGCAGAAATTTTGGATCCAAATAGGATTGCTGGATCCAAGGTTTTCCAACACAAGTTTTTGACAGCTGTCCAGACTTGAAATCCCAAGTCTGAGGTTCCACCTGCTATCTCTAAATCTAATGTCATTTATGTGCATGCATATGTAAATGTATATGTATCTGTGTATGTGTATCTATTAAAAGTCTTCCAGGTAGATCTCGGGGGGGTACAATATATATATATATACCATGAAAATTTAATATATATTTATACTATAAAATTATGTTATGTATTATATAGTACATACTGTGAAATACCATGACCCAGGTCAATAAGATGCACATTCCGATGTGACGCTCTTGACATAAGTGTGATCAGCAGGTTACATCGTTATCCTTCACTGCCGCAACTTCTCTTTGAAGTCGTTGATATTCCAAGAAATCAGGGCTTCAGAAAGAAAACTGAACCAAATTCAGTAAGAAATTCAGTCAGAAGGGCTATGGTTCAAATTTTACTTGTAACACAAGTAAAACTTGGATGGTTCAATCACTGAGAATCCCCCAAATTGTCTAACCGTTCTTGGGGGATTCGCTGCCAAGAATCACCGCAAAGGCTCTAAATGGTACTCCATGGTTGACCCATTAAATGGTTGGTTGCTTGCCATTACTATATTAATCCCTCCAACTGACGTTCTATCGATTCTATATATATATATATCCCAGTTAAACTCATTAAAACCAACTTACCGTACCTATCGTTTTGGGACTCCTTCCTACCGCACGTCAAACAATTCACCTCTTTGGCGTGTGTCATAGGTTTATCGGAGTTATATCACTCTTATTAGTCACTATTAGGCTGGTTAGACCCCAATTGATCAGTGTTCAAAACCTGCTGTCATCCATATATTTTTGTTGGTTCATAGATTCATGAGTATCCCTATTCTGGACTATAATTATCCCCGGTAAGCCGTATGATAAGACCCACTGTAGAAACTAATCAACCAAGGTGCTAACCCCCAATTTTGTTTGGTTGGTTAATTCCATTTTTTTCTGTTAGTCACTATATGGTTCGTTAAACCCCCAATCGTTATTCCACTATTGCTATTACTATTCCTATTGCCATTTACTAGTCCTATTACTATCACTATTCCTCTCACTATAATTACCTTCCTACTAGTCACTAATACCACTGCTTACTATTTAGTCACGATTAATATTAGTCGCCATTCCCATTTGTCACTATTTGGTGATATAAAACTCGTAGTCACTGTCAGTCACTATTTGATTTTGTTACTAATTTGGGATATAGCACTACAAGTGATTAGTAACTTCCATACTAGCAATTAATCCAACAGTGACAAAAGCCACTTTAGTTACTGCGGAAATATAGAACTGCTAGTCACTTTTAATGTTGGACTCTAGCTATTCGTTGTCAAAAAACTTCAGTCAGCTGGTGTAGCTAATCCAACAGTGTCCTCTTCCAACTGACACCAGCAGCTAATCCACACCAAAGCCACAACTTCTCTGCAGGTCCCACAGGGTCGGAGGAGTCCACGATGATCACGTCGTAGCAATTTTCCTACGAAAAAACGCCGGCAAAGCGCAGTCCCCAGGACGCCGGGAACGCGAACATGGGAGATTTGACCAGCAATGCGGGGTGAACGAACAAATATAAGGATTGAAAAATCCACAAGATTTAGAGATTTGAGCAACAAAATGTGGGAAGTAATGAAAAAATGTGGTAACAAAAATGTGAAGTTCAGAAAAAGGCGGAATTCACCAGTAGGGATCGAAACTCACCAGGTCTACAAGGATTGTCCGGGGGATGGGCTCCCGCAATTGGCCATTTTTGTTATGAATGTCATGCTGATTGGGAAGATGATGATGGATATGATGGATCATAGGAATTTGGGCTACCCTATTTCCACGACCACACATGTTTGGTCACAGTGGAGGACCGAGCCAAAGTCCCCTGATGTTAACAGTGGATCCCCAGTTGATAAAAGACTGTGCGAAAAAATCGTGAGAACTCATCAGCAAAAAATGGTACCCCCAAAATAAAAACCCACCAGGCTGAAATCAGTTTCGGAAGGCGAAAATGAAGTCCTTGGAATTCTCTGCAAATGCAACGCCTTAGGGCCCGAAGCTTAAAAAAACAGGCAGTAGAGCTCAAATCGAGTTGAAATGCCGAAATGCCCTGAATTAATGGTTGATGAGTTGGTCAATGGGGATTTTGAGTTCATGGATAGTAATGCCTTCTATAGGAGCTTTTGAAACTGCCCTGATAGCTATGATGAGCTGTACGGTCATTAATTTCAGTATCGGTAGCTGTGGAGTAAGATGTCCAGTCCTGAAACAAGCACTTTACCCGTCTGATTGAACAATATTTAGCATGTGGAAAATCACCATGTTCAATAGGTAAATTTAGGTAAATCATCTATATCTGTTCCATAGCTATGTTAGTTTGAGGGAAGGAAAACCCAAATGTTGGCGCAACTTACATCCCCCAATGGGATTTTCAGCCAACTGGGGGTTCTTGTTGAAGAAAACCCACCAAGACCCTGCAGTAAACTCAGTAAACGAACACAGCCATGCAAAATGGCAAAGTTTGGCAAATCATCTATGGGTCATGGTTTCCATGGTTTCCATGGCTATGTAACAAATATTAACAAATTACCAGAGGGTAATCCTTCATTCTTGGGGATTGCGAATACCTCACGAACTGACCAAGTCTGGAAATACGAAAATCCACCAGCTTCGTTCAGGTCGAGTCACCATCCCCCACCAAAAGCTCCACCTTGGGGTCACCTCACATCAATGACTTTGGCGAGACATTCTCCGATCTCAACTGGGTATCAACTCTTTCTTCAGCCTGACCACCAAAAAAAATACCACAAAATGGGCATTTCTACTACTCATCATCCAATTTTCAGAACAAAAATCCCCAAAAAAAATGGGTGCTGAATGGCCCCAGCAGATGGCCTACCGCCTTTGCCACACTTGGCAGAAATCGTTTGGCAGCTTCCACCACGTCACCGTCGATTTCACACCAGGTGACCTTGAGATCCAGTTGAGTGCTTCAACATGGTTCAACGATGCTGGGGATCCTATATTGGGGCTTAAAGGGGTGGATATTGGGGAGAAGGGACTATATGGGGATCTCTTTTCACAATGATTTCGACTGAGACTCGTTTTTGTTTCTATTTAAAAAGAAAGAAAACGCAGAAGCAAAACTGCGAAAGCTCCCGAAGATTCACACAGGTTCTTCATTGAACTCTTTTCTGAACCTTGTTTGCGTCTGATCCCATACCTCTGTCAGATGCTAAAATGAGTCAATATTTACGTTTAGGGGACTCAAGTAGCATCTAGAATATCCTCCAGTGAACTACAGTAGCATAGCTATAGAAAATCACCCTTGTCTATAGGTAAATCATCGAACTAAATGGGCCATGGCTTTCATCTTCGCTATGTTAGTTGGTGCATCCTCATCATCCCAGAGAATATCCATATCTCAACCCACCATCCAATCCCAATTCCAACTTGTATCCAAAAAATGAAGCCTTCAAAAGAGGTTATCTATATACATATTGGTATCATTTGTGTAATTTTATGCGTTTCTGTATATCTACAGTCTATATAAATATATGTGTACATATATCCTACATTCTCCTACTATATCTACTAAAATCCCAATCATTGATGTCATGCAGTGGTTGGTGTCGCCTTCTCCACACAGCTGTGCTTCACCACTTCTCGCAGGACTCCACCGTCCCCTCCTCCGATTATGAGCCCCTGCCACTGGGGGATCTATGATGATCTATGCCCAACACAGCTTGGCATCTGGGATGGCATTAAAAGGAAAAAAAAAAATGGATCAAGCTGCAGCCCAAACACCAAGCCTGGGCGTGTCAGGTGCTAAGTACTTGTAGCTGCTAAGCTCCAGAAATTCAATTGGGCCCCCTTTTTATCGCCTTCAAAAACGGGGAAAAATAAGTGTTGGACCTGCGGGGTATCAACAGCTTGCCATGGCAATCGACTGATGCCGACTGCCTGCTTGGGATCGCAGGAGAACATTGGCAAATGTGCCAGCATCTCTTGGTATGACATCTCCTTAGGTGGCTAGCACTGAAAATAAACAAAATCTGCAGCTGGGGGGTATCCATGCGCACATCTGGAGAGGAACTAAGATTCGGGGCTAAAAGCTGAAGCGAGTGAACCGTTTAGCCATGGCGCTTGTCCCAGTGACCCCACCAAGATCACAGCAGGTTGCAAGCCCAGACAACCCCTGTCTTTAGAAAATCCATCAGTTCACCCTGGTAGTTTATGGATCCTGCCAGTTCTCAGACCAGCATCATCTCTCTCTGTGATCTGAATCACCCCGTCCTGAGAGAAACGATTTTAGGCCATGCCCTCGCCCTTGGAGGGTGCAAGCTGCGCAGCATGCCATGACGCTCCAAGGGAAGGTGGAAGCTGAGCTGCTGGCCAAAACAATGACATTGCCGTGATTTGTGGATGCCTCGGCCAAATATGACATGAAGCATGGCTGGAAAGGAGGCAATGCCCCTGTAGTGGATCTGTTCTGTTGCTTGACAGGGATTCCATCAACTGGTGGATAATCGGTTACCCCAATTCTTGCAGGACCATATATGGACAAACCCAACTGAGGTCCAAGCAAATACGAGCAAGTCTTGATACTTGGTCTTCTTGTGCAGGAGAACTTCCTTTACCTCAATTTTCAAGTCAAGATGATGGTGACCCAAGGACTCACAAAATCGACATAGGGATCAGGGGAAATGCGAGACCCTTGGCAGGATCAATAAATAACGACGACAGTTGTTCCTGTCTTATTCATGCCACATTACTATGGTCTCCAACTTTCTTTGAAGAGTTGAATTCCCACATTCACAGAATCCAAGACAATTTGTCCCCAGAAGTTGCTTCCACTGAACAGTTGTTAAGGGATGCTTTCGTTACACTGAGTCCTCTGGGGAAGCAATCTGCAAGTGAAAAAATCACCACCAATCAGATGATTTTCACCTGGAAAATAGGCGAACTCCATTTCTACATGAGTTTTCGGGGTCGTCAAATCTAGTTCACCACCTTCCCCCTGTTCCGGAATCCCACCTGCAAAGCGTTTGCCTGACCAGGCCTCAACAAGAGCACTGCAAGCATAGAATGGTCACAACACCGTAGCAATAGAATCAATGGAAGATCCATTTAATCCTGGTTTGTTAATAGGGATTCCCCTGTTGGATTATCATTATCCCCAATATATTGGCCAGTATAACCCCCTATAATCATCAACCAACATGGGTCCTCAAGGACTGCTCTGTCGGCGCACCATTGCGAGTTCTTCTCCAGGAACCAACCATTTTCAATCAGAGGGGCCTCAGCCACATCCAGACCAAACAATGGCACCAAGTGGTTTGTCTTGAAACTTGCATGGATCATTTATATATATATATATGTATATATATATATGTGTGTATATATATATATATGTATATATATGTGTGTGTGTAGATTATATATGCATGCATGCATGCATGCATGCATGCATGCATGCATGCATGTACATACGTACTTACGTACGTACCGTACCGTACCGTAACTTAACGTAACGTACGGTAACGTACCGTAACCTACCGTAACGTAACGTAACGTAACGTAACGTAACGTAACGTACGTACGCACGTACGTGTATGTATGTATGTATGTATGTATGTATGTATGTACGTATGTACGTATGTACGTATGTACGTATGTACGTATGTACGTATGTACGTATGTACGTATGTACGTATGTACGTATGTACGTATGAACGTATGTACGTATGTACGTATGTACGTATGTACGTATGTACGTATGTACGTATGTACGTATGTACGTATGTACGTATGTACGTATGTACGTATGTACGTATGTACGTATGTACGTATGTATGTATGTATGTATGCATGCATGCATGCATGTATGTATGTATGTATGCATATATGCATATATGTATATATGTATCTATATATATATATATATCATTTAAATCCCAATGAAGATACCAATGGATTATTATAATATTACTATATATTGCCATCAAATATGAATGTCCCATGGCCTATCATCATGATCCAATGATCCTCTTTAAACTGGCACTCCATTGGGTTTCTATCCATGGCAATACCAACTCTTCCATCACACATCACCTTCAGCATCCAGGAAACCCGGGCACCATTCAGTGGCTCCGCCATTGTAGATGCCAAATTTCACACACCGCAATAATAAATCCTCTAGTGCAACATGTTTAGGGATGTTTACAAATCAGGTTATCCGGTGATCATATTTGTAAATACCGTTATCATCCTTTATCTATGGGATATTATGGATATCTACCATTTGAATGGGGTTACAAAGCTGCTTCTTGAGTAAGGAAATCAGCTGCCTTGCATACTGTCATGAGTCGGTGTCCGTGCATCTTGTTGCTATCTTGAAGCAAATGCTTGAGAACTCAGGGAATGATCATGGTGTACACAATCCAGCTTCCGAATTTGAAATGTGGCATCCCATGGCATCCCAGATGATTGGTCAAGATCATCTCTCCTTGTCTGTTTCTGCTGTGCCTTGTTCCCAAAAATGGAGGTCAATGAGCGGAAACTGAGACGCTTGAAACCTTTGGCTTTCCTGGTCTCGGTGGTAACACAAACCGCCCACTAGCGAACTGGGAGCGACAAGTCGAGCTGGTAACCAGCGAAAATCCAGGGTGTATGCCACAAAAACCAGGAGGCTGTGATTTCTCCACGCTAAAATTAAAAACGCAGCATTGATCAAGATTGAGAAAAGGCTGGCAGGTTCCGTTTCCTCCCAAAATCAGAATGGACCAAAATGGCTAACTGTTAGGATAAGCCACCGTCAGTATCATTGAAAATGACAGCCCCAATCTTCGGGACAAAACAACTAATATACTTTCAACCCTGTGGTATTTGCCCAGCAGCAGGCTCCTTTGCAGTTACCCTTGGAATCTACATCGACTTGTCAGCGCTAAGGAATGGCAGCTGCGAGAATCAAGGTGCCAAAAAAAGAAACCAACGATGTTCCTTTCTTGGCTATTCTATACCACCCGACTCACAAACGGCACTGGTCATTGGATTTGGATCTGAGACTGTCAATGATTCACCCAGACTCGCATCGCCCAAGAAAGGCTCTTTCCTAATGGAACGAGCGGAGAATAGCTTCAAGTTTTTTCTGTAGCTACAGAGGAGGCATCATAGTCATCATCGTCATCCTTCACCTGAAAATGAAGCGTCATGACCGGAACATGGGCGTTGTGAAGGTCTCTTCACAGTATTCATCTGGGTGTCACAAGTCTGGTATACCCCGGAAAAATTGTTTTTTGAAGAAAAAAACGACGATCAACCGTGGAGTTCGCAAGTTCGGCCCTTTCCAAAATCTGGACCCTTGAAATTCATTGGTTCATCCAACCCTCTCTGCCCCACCTCCAATGAAACCAGCTGCGCCAAATTCATGCCCTGGAAAGTCAAACGACTGTGCACCTTCTTCGCATGAAGTTCTAAGTCCTGCTGACTATTGGAAAAGCTCCTTGGCGAAAAACAAGCTGGCGGCAAAGCCGGTTTGGTGGAAAGACCCTGTCACACACAAACGCACAAATACATAGATATATATATATACCATGTGTATATATATAATTAAATATAATATATATATATATACATACACATAAATATATATATACATATACGTATACATATACGTATACGTATACATATACATATACATTTACATTTACATATACATATACATATTCATGTAAGTATACATATACATATATATATACATACATATATATCTATGCATTGTTATTCACATATATATACATGTATATCTATAGATGTATGTGCTTGTGGTGGATACCTATATGTAAATCATATACGTCTCGACCATAAAAGCTATGTTCATCAGGTCCGAGCTACGCAGGCACAAACCTCACGGAGAGCTCTCTAAAGACTGCCTCGTCAGGAGCCACTTGGCGGACGGGGGGATGAACAATCCGCAGCTACCAGCTAATATGTAATGTAATTGTACATGTAATATATATATATATCACATAATGTTTTAATATATTCTATATCTAATATATCATATTTACATATATATTTATATATAATCATGCGTTATATATTACATATTAAATATCATATGTCATATATTATACAATAACTACTTAAATAGTAAATATTATGTACCAAATATTAGGTATCAAATATTATTATGTCTTATCTATATATATATACACATGAATTCAAATATTATATATTATAATATATTATACTATAATATATATTATATATATATACACTATATATTGCATATGATATATTGTATGTAGTATATCGTACACTAAATACAATATACTATTCATTATATATCTAAATATTATAAGCATATTTATTTTATGTTTTAAATTAAATACTATGCAATTTGCACTACATACTATATATGTTAGATGAAATATTAGTTTTTCATATATTGTATATATTATATGTTTATATGCTATATCTTCTATTTTAAACACTATATAATATTATATCTATATATTGTATATGATCTATTGTGTATTATACTATATATGTTGTTTATTACATAAAATATAAAATGGGTTTGTCCGAAAATCGCCCCTTAAGTCCAAGTAGTTCAATTCCAAATAACTGCGTGGTTGCAATGTGTGTCCTTACCTGCTTTGCGCCGCTGCGCCGCTGCGCCACTCCAGTTGGTATGTGCACACTGTGCTTGCTGTGGTACCTTGCTGCGCCGCTGCATGTGCTTGTGCGTCTCTGCGTTGGTTTGCGCCGCTGCTCTGCTGCGTAGTCATGTGCGCCGGTGCGCTGCTGCACCGTTCAGGTCGCTGTAAGGTTGTATAGGTGCAAGACTCGGTTGATTTTGCGCTGGTGCACTTCTGCGCCGATGCGCTGCTGCGCCGCTGCGCTATTGTTATAGTTTGCAAGTACACTTGTGCACCCGGTGCGCTGCTGCGCCGTTGCGTTGTTGTTAGGTTGCGTTTGCGCCGGCCACTGCTGCGCCGCTGCGCTGTTGATGCTGTTGTTAGGTTGCATTTTCGCCGGTGCGCTGCTGCGCTGCTGCCCTGTTGTTAGGTTGCATTTGCGCCGGTGCGCTGCTGCGCCGCCGCGCTGTTGGTAGGTTGGATTCGCGCCGATGCGCTGCAACCTTTCCAACCTACCAAACCTATCTAACCTACAAAACCTTTCTAACCTATCTAACGTATAAGAACCTATCTAATCGATCTAAACTACCTAATCTTATCTATCTCTCCTCTTCTATTCTCTTTATCTGTTATCCTCATCTATCTTATCTTTTCTATCTTATCTGATCTATCTAATGTTTATCTACCTAATTCTATCTACTATCTAATCTTATCTGTTATCTGATCTTATCTATACTATCTAGTCTTATCTATCATCCAACCTGTTCAAATATGCTCAAATCTTTTCATTTCATCTTATGCAGTCCTATCCGTGATCTTTTCTACCTTCTATTTCATTAAATTATCTGGTCTTTTCCATCATCTAGTCTTATCTATCACCCACTCTTATCTAAACTTATCTAAACTTATCACCTAGCCTTGTCATTGTATCTATTATCTTTTCTTGTTCCTGATCTATAATCTTACCCAGTACTATAATAGCTACTATCTTGCCAGCCTCTATCTAACATCTTGTGCAATATTGTGTCTAATATCGTATCTAACACCTTATCGAATTTCTTATCTAACACATTACCTACTATCCTCTCTAATATGTCGTATGTAATATCGCATCTACTATCTTATCTAATCTCTTAAATAATCTCTGCTCTATCGCTTATCCGAAACAGTTTCCACTCTCTAATCTAATATCTTGTCTGAAAATTACCTAACATAATATTATCCAATATCGTATCTAATAGCGTGTCCAATATGGCATCTAATATCTTATCTAATATCTTATCTAATCTCTTACCTAATATTGTGTCTAGTCTTTTTTGTAATATCCTTTCAACCTAATGCCTGATCTAACCTGATCTAATCTGGTCTTACGTGATCTAATCTGGTCTAATCTGATCTAATCTGATCTAATCAAATCTAATATATCTAATCTTCCCAATCTATCTAATCTACCTAACGCACTTAATCTAATCTAATCTACCCAATCTATCTTTTCTTGTCTGATCATCTAATGGACCTTATCTTATCTTACCTTATCTTATATGGTCTTATCTATCTAACCTTATCTTATCTAGTCTTTCTAATCTATCTAATCGATCTTTTCTTATCCAACCTACCTTATCTTATCTGACCTTACCTTTTCTATCTAATATATTTTTTCTTATCGAATCTATCTAATCTATCTGATATTATCTAGGCTATATTGTCTAATCTACCTAATCTTATCTATTTAATCTTAACTATTCAACCTTATCTATCTAATCTCAACTATCTAATCTTATCGATCTATCCTTATCCATCTATTCCTACTTATCCTCTCATCTTATCTATCATCTAGTCTTATCTATCACCTAGCCGTGTCTAATCTCATCTAAACTTATCTAAACTTATCGAATCTTATCTGTAATTGAATCTAATCCTGACTACTAACTTTTTGAATCTTATCTGATCTAATCTGATGCAATCTAATCTGATCTAACCTTATCTAAAACCGTCTCATCTTACCTATACTTTTTTGGGACCAGGCCCGATCTAATCTGATCTTATCTGTTCAAATTTGATCTAATCTAACCGAACCTCATGTAATCTAATCTGACCTCATCTATCTAATCTATCTAATCTACCCCATCTAATCTGGTCTACCTGGGTGACTCAAGATCTTTTCCCATGAATCATCCAATCATCTAATCTATCTCCTCCATCTACTCTTATCAAACCATATCTGATCCAATCTAATATCATATCTTATCTATATATTCTTCTCTAATCTTTTCTAATCTTCTCATCTTCTCCAATCTTCTCTCGTCTTGTCTTATCTGATCTAATCTATTTTAATCTGAGCAACAGGGCATCGGAGCATCGGAGCATCAGGGCAGAACTGCAGCTGCAGGATAGCAGCGCCAAAATGTGAGTGTTATCCGCATGAATATGAAAATACATGTGGACTTGCGAGGATATAGCACAAGCAGCGGAACGGAGCACCGGAGCGAAACACCGGAGCATCGGAGCAAGAACGTTTACCAGGACGCGGAACGGAGCGGAGAATCGGAGCGCAGGGTTGCGCAGTGGAGCGGAGTGGAACATCGGAGCATCGGAGCGCATGATTTCAGCACTAGTGCAGCATCAGAGCAGAACTGCAGCTGCAGGAGGGCAGTGCCAAAATGTGTATGATCCAAACGAACAGACTTGCAATAGGACATCGAAGCGGAGCACCGGAGCATCAGAGCAGGAACGTTTACCAGGACGCGCTCTGCACTCACTCTGAGATGCAGCTGACATCTCGTTCTTTTCGGAGAATCACAGCAGTTGGCATCACTTCCAAGCCTGCACCACGTGCAAATAGAGGACAGCATCAATCTGCAAAGGCGCTATGGCAATATGGAGCTCCTGCCGGAGCTGACAGGAAAATCTACAGGAAACCATGGTTTTTACTACTTGGGGGGTGGAGTTGAGGCCAGAAATAGCAAATAAGCATGGTTATAATATAAACCCCATTGCGGCGTATAAGTTGGGATATAAGCCCTACATAGCCCTACCACTGTTGTATATACACTTATAACTTATAACTGGAACGGCACTTCCAATTACGAAACATAGGGTTGTCCTGCAAATGTCCCTTCATCCAATTCTGGGAATGATGGAAATCGAAGACTCCCCAGCAACATCTAGAAACCTGCCTACATCGGCATCCTACACCAATTTACCTCATCATGGAAAGGCCGCCAACATCCATTTCGCTGGTTAATTTAAGCCCGGCCCACACCCAAATGGTTTTGTCTGACAAGAAGCTACACCCGTTGAAAAAAACATGGAAGATCATCAATTTCCCTACCAAACTTGTCATAACTCGGGGGATATGCTCTATTTTAAGACCCCCAAATCAAGTACCACAGCCACCACAGCTCGCACCTCCTTGGATGGGCTGTCGTGATTCTCCTCAGTAATGACCGGCACGATGCTGCACTGCTGCGAATGCACCTACGCACGGCTGCGAGGATGGCATTTCCGCTGTCATTGGGATTCCGCCAGCCCCTCCCCAAAGGGAACCCCCTAGTAATAAGTGTTTACCAATTTGGTGTATTAATGAAGACAAATAAAAGTGAAATCCCCATGATGATGGGAAGATGTTTCACAAATATTGGAGGGTCTCCAAGAGCAAACCTTGATTCGGCTTCTTCAGCGTCTTGATAGGGAGAATGGGCGGCAAGATCTTTGGAAGGGCTTCGAGACTTTGGGCATAAACTCAGACAAAAGGGCTCTGTTGTAATATTGATACTCCATGGCTAGCAATCTTGAAGTCCGATTGTGTTCAAAAGCTTGCTGAATCACTTGCTTCAGATCGCTGTGAACTCAAAGTGAGCTTGGGGAGTCGGCTTCTAAGGACACCCCCAAGTAGCTTCTTCTTGACCGGAACCTTCCCTTCTCCAAACCTGCTGGTTGTTGGCAACATGCCCACTTCGTGCATTCATCCATAATCCCCATTGAGATTCATGAACCGGCATAACCAAACCTAACAACTAACAATCCTGTAATATAAACACACATACATCACATCACATGGGCCCACTTCATATAACTATAACATCACTTTACTTTATATACTTTGCTTTACTTTACTTTACTTTACTTTACTTCGCTTCAGTGGGTGTAGCTCATTCCAACTGCTGTTACCCAAAACTGGCACCTGCAGAAGCCAATGTGCAAAACGTGGCGAGCCAAAGCAGCCTTTGGTGATGATCAAAACAGCCGTTCTCGCCCGCGTCACCTCGAGGGATCGCTGGTGCTAAAGCCCTGGAAAATTAAAGCACCGGATGGACAATCACTGGTGATTTACAGTAATACTACTATAATACTACCCGGCGTGTTGCCCAGACCCACAACTATGATGTTAGATGATGTTGGATGAGGATGAGGATGAGGATGAGGATGATGATGATGATGATGATGATAATGATGACGACGACGATGATGATGATGATGATATCGGGCACACACGGCGATATTAGCCCGTATGGTACTATATCTGCAGATCCTAACCCATATGATACTATATCTGCAGGTCCCACGATGGCTCAAAGGCCGCAAAGGGGCCATTGGAGGCTGTGTGGCTGTGGTGCCAAGGCGGGCTGTGTGACCGCGATCGCATCGCTTGGCAAGCAGCCAGTGCCCAGTACAACTTGCGAACCCAGTATAGGCTGGGTGCAGCAACCAAGAAATAGATCATAACATGTTAAGATATCTTCACGAGGGATTAAAATCCGCCACCCCCCTGAACAACATATTGAAATGGGTAATAACATGTAAGATATCTTCATACCCCCATGAGAGATTAAAATCCGCCAGCCCCTCTGAACAATATATTGAATTAGGTAATGACATAAACTTGATCGTCATGTCATCATGAGGGATGAAAATCCGCCACCCCCCCCGAACAATATATTGAAATAGGTAAGAACATGTAAGATATCTTCATATCATCATGAGGGATTAAATTCTGCCACCCCCTCTGAACAATATATTGAATTGGGTAACGCAGTGAAACTTGATCTTCATGTCATGTTGAGGGATTAAAACCTGCCACCCCCCCTGAACTATATATTGAAATATGTGATACCATGAAATTTATGATTTCAGTGAGGTAACATCAATGTATCTCAAATGTTGACTGACTGGGGCAAAAATAACAACTTCTTATGGGTACTAACGTGATCACCATCGTAACAAAAAAAGTTGCGACTAGCTGGCCACTACCTCACAGCACGCTGTGGCCCCTGCAGGCGTATTCAGTACGCAGCATGGTGGGAAAGTTTATCTCTTTGCGAACAGAGTCAAGTTGCTGCACCACGGATCGGCGCTTTGCAACACGTGGTCCGGGGTGCCGTGCTCGGGCATCTACTACGCCACCTAAGACACAACCTTCCGTGCCAGTGCCAACAGCGACACCCAGGAAGCGAGTCGATCGAAGCCGCTTTCGTTGATGAACGCTCCCCATGGGGAAGGCGAGTGACAAGGCAAAGCTACCCAATCGGAATGCTCGAAACGTGTCTGGTCAGTACAAGCTCAAGCCTTTGTGGAATGCTAAGTTCAAAAAAAGGGGCATCACCTATGCCAAACTGGCAAGACATGCCAAAGCAAACCTGCAACTGAAACGGTTGGAGCAGATTAGCTTCGAGGAAGTTTTGGGCTTTTCGCAGGTGCAAGCCAAGCAATACCTCACGGCAGCTGGTCTCTTCGGTAGCAGCGATTCGTGCTATTCCTGCTGGTGCTGCAAGTCAGAGATGCAGCCTACGAGTGACAAAAAGGTTCTACGCTGCAGCAATCCGAAGTGTTCAATGAGGCCTCGTCTACATCGCGCTAGTCTGGCGTGGACACCATTGTATGCACAGAGCATCTTGTCCGTGCTTGAAGGTACATCTTTGTTGCTACTTCCAATAAAATTCTTGATCGGCTACTTTGGCTGGGCTTTCGCAATTGCTATGCCATCACCTACAACACAATCCATTGATCTTCACACCTGTCTCCCGCTTTCTTGAAAGCGGTCT
>CAMXCT020000778.1:0-42500 GCA_947184155.2 Cladocopium goreaui | reverse complement strand
ACAATTGTGACGCAACAACAACAAAAAAGAACAAAAACAATAACAAAAACAAAACAACAACAGCAATAACAGCAAAAAACCAAAACAACTATAACAAGAAGAATAAGAACAAGAACACCAACACCCACAACACCCACAACACCCGCAACACCCAACACCCACAACACCCGCAACACCAGCAACACCCACAACAACAACAACAACAACAACATCAACAACAACACCAACACCAACACCAACACCAACCCCCACAACCCCCACAACACCCGCAACACCCGCAACACCCGCAACACCGACAACACCCACAACAACAACAACAACAACAACAACAACAACAACAACAACAACAACAACACCCACAAACCCATCACAAGCACAACACCCACAACACCCGCAACACCCACAAAAACCACAACACCCACAAGGGGTTGCGTCAAAATTTGGGTATGGATCGGCCCGCGGTGATCCAGAAGTATGAATCGGTCTGGATCACCTGCGTTTTGGTATGGATCGGGGGTATGGATCGGGCGTATGGATCCGGGGTATCGATCGGGGGTATGGATCGGGGGTATGGATCGGGGGTATGGATCGGCCGGTGGGTTCAGGGTATGGATCGGGCTGTACATTTTGACTCGTTGACTTGGCAACACCCACAACACCCACAACACCCTCAACACCCACAGTACCCAAAAAAAACTTAACACCCATCACAACCACAACATCCATAGCAACCACAACACCCGCAGCACCCGCAACACCAGCAGCACCCACAACACTCCCAGCACACCCACAACACCGACAACACCCACAACACCCGCAACACCCGCAACACCCACAACACCCACAACACCCGCAACACCGACAACACCCACAACACCCGTAACACCCACAACACCCGTAACACCCGCAACACCCACAACACCCGCAACACCCACAACACCCAAACACCCACAACACCCGTAACACCCGT
Source organism: Cladocopium goreaui (assembly GCA_947184155.2). NCBI lineage: Eukaryota > Dinophyceae > Suessiales > Symbiodiniaceae > Cladocopium > Cladocopium goreaui. The sequence continues at coordinate 41,530 of CAMXCT020000778.1, read as the reverse complement.
AACACCCGCAACACCCACAACACCCACAACACCCACAACACCCATCACAACCACAACCACAGTTCTCCCTTTGTGACACCCAGAGTCGTCTGGGACTTGGAACTTTGGCCAAGTGAGCACAATGGAAGGAACCTCGCAGAGCTGGGCGGTAGCCATTTCCTGAGCTGAGCTGAGTCCTACACTGGAAAATCCCTCTTTGGATAAGGGTTGGTAAAGGGTTGGTCAATACTTGGTTAAAGGTTGGATAAGGGTTGGTTAATGGAGATTTCTCAGTTCACTCATTCTTGTGATCCAGTATATTCTGTATATTGGGTAGTATTAGTATAAGACAGTATGGCCATGTTCCCTGTCGACCAAGTGTTTTTTTGAAACTGCTCAAAAGTAGGTTCGGCTCTTAAAAAATTGCTGTCCTCCACGAAATGATAGCCTACCATATATTTCTGGGGACAGAGCGTCACTAGTTTGCACAAAGATGTGCGTGCACCAGTGTCTCTTTGGAAACTGTCAAGCAATTTTGACATGATGGTATTGGGCCATGGGCTTGTCTGAACAATTACCTGAAACGATAAATCCATTTGCTAATCATCATCTTCCCCCTTCAATTCAATATTCTGGGGTCCATCTTCACACCCAATGCCTGTCCTCCCTAAAGAAACCGAGATTCTGCCAGACAGAAGCGGCGTTTCACGATCTCCGGCGTGGCCAAAATCAACAGCTTCTGCCTCCAACTGCTAATATCTGAATGTTAAGACCCTCACTAAACACAATTTGATGGTTTAAAAATGTTTAAAACAGTTGTGATGCTCGGAAATTCAAAACATGTGCCATCCAACCAACATAGACCGCTAAATGGGGCCCGGAAGACTACTTTCCTCTCCGGATAGGGGATTCTCAGGTATAGTCGAAGACGTGAAGACCCACAAAAAATGAAAGTTTTTAACTGAGCAACGTATCTTGGCTCACATAGCGGCACAAACAGCTCACGTCAACCAGGTCATCTGAATCGATGAAAACTGTCTTTCCAGCTGCCACCAGTTCCATCTTTAGCAGCCGCGCAAAGCAACCTGCCGCAGACTTCTGGTGCGTTATGAAAAAGTTGAAGCGCTTGCGGTACTTTTGCCTTGCATATTTCCAAGCTCCAAAGACAACTGCAGCTAGGATCGCAGCCATCATGCAGCTCAAGAAACAAATGCCTGCAGTGCCAAGAGGAGCAGGATTCGTCATGTGAAATGCTGAGACTGCAGTCTGCAGTCCTAGTGCACACATAGTCTGCAGTTGGTACAATATCTCAAATTGACAGTATCTTGAGGTTTCAGAATTTACAGTTTGACTTTGTCCTGCCAGGGCACAAATGATCATTGCCGTCTGGGGTCTGTCACGCATGGTGACAGCTCCCATATCTACAATCGCCATCAGTCCAGTAAGTAGCAAAATATCCAACCAGTTGCAAACCATGAAGCGCCAAGGTTTTTTGTAAGCCGTAAGAATCCTGAGCTCATCCCTGCGCAAACTAGGGCTCCAATTCATGACTAGATCCAGGAAAAATTCCACCACGGCACGGTGCTATGTGCTATGGGGGGAAGGGGACTAACTGTTAAAGGCGGCGTTTCTCCCAAAAAATCATGTTAAAATCAATTTATAATAATCTATATATTCAAGGCAGCTCTGACTGTGTGTTCTTCTGACAATGATTGACAACAATGAATTTCATTTCTTCTGGCACGCAAACGCAAAAACACAACAGAAATGTGCTGGCTGGTTCAAAAACTGTGACTGGCTCCAATGACTTTCATGATGTGAAAGTAACTATGTAGTCCCACAAGCCCAACAACTATCTGTGTTCCAAGATCGAGTCAAGTTGTAACTGTGCACAATGACAACACATTGATGCTATTTAGCTTTGTCCAAACACGGAAAAACCTCACTCTGCAACGAGATGGGGCCGAGACTCAGACTGATATATAGCATGAGATTCAAAAGGACCACTTTCGCAGACTCATTCGAAAGAAGTTGACAAAGGACAACCAATGCATTTCGTACCAAGAAGAGCACCGAAAAGACCTGCGGCAATAGGGCCAGGGAGCTCCAATAAGCCATGGCTTTGCAAAAACGTGAGAGACCCAAAACATATCCAGTGGGTGGTTGGCCAAATTGGAATTACGGATGCGGCAAAGCCCATTGACAAACCCGCCTGTGTTCCAGGCCGGAAGCGGATGAAGAGGAAAGACCAAGCGCGCAAGAAACTGAGGTCTGAGCGACTCTGCCTCCGTGGCACCTGCGCTAACAGGTCCGACCCTCCCAACTAGGGGGAAGATTAGCCTCTAGACTGAGTGATTTGTTGATGATGGTAAAATCCTCTATGTTAATTTTGGATCTTGGATGGTAATCTCTTTCATCGTCCAGCTTCTGAGAGAGATAGGATCCAGCTTGCTCCAACAGCCCAATACCAGCCATAGCTTGGGGGAGTTGGCTGCTGCAGTCTGCCTCCACCAGAACGACCCAGGTGCACAGGGCCAAAAATCCGATGGGCAACAAACAGGCGACTGCACCAATGATGCACATCTGCAAGTGCTCCTGCAAAGACTGAGACGCGCAAGCAAGGAGATCTCCTTCTCTCAGAAAAAGCGGGTGTAGATTCCAAGACATCATCATACACGACACAACGCTTCAACCAGCGACTCCTGTAAAAAACAAGAACTCACCTAGGAAAGCTAGAGAGTGAAACATGCCGCAGCATCTGAAATCTGACATCAGCTGCCATTCGTAAAGAAACCTCTGAAGCTCTCCCAATGTTCCTCCCTTTCGGACAATTCTGACATTTTGCCGGCCCTGTCCTCAGTGAAATTGCAGAAAACACCGTGATAGTCCTGCAAAAATCATATGGCTGCAAACGGCTGTAAGAAAAAAGTCATCCGAATCTACCTTGGAATATCTTGGAATGCTTCACCAGTGGACAGCTTCACAATTCGAGACAGTCAAGGATGTCAAGGCAAGCGCACTGGCGCTTGCTGTGTTTGTGCCTCTCATACTTTCTCAGCAAAATCCACTAGACTAGACTCACTAGACTACTTTACTACAGTTGCTACACGCCACCTTTGTACAGACCTACACTGGTAATCACTCAGCTCAGTGCACCAGCGGTCGTCCCATCACCTTGGGGCTACGGGACCGCGATCGAACGCTGGCATCTTTGCTTTGCCCACAACGGGGGCACATCTCATGTTTGGCAAAGACAAAGTTTCTGTGGTTCTGACACTCGGTATTGGGGCACTGCCAGTCCTGTGGATTCGCTCCACCTCTGCCTGGCTTGGCTGAGCCACATTGTGGACAGGTGTCATTCTTTGCGAAGACCATGCGTTTGTGGTTCACACACTCGCGGTTGGGACACTGCCAATCTCCAGGTCGGCCGTTCACGTTTGCCATCATACCGGCCGCAGCGGCCATGTTGAAGGACTTCAATGACTCGAGTCCAAACTGCGGCGCCATGGTCACGGGCAAAGGAAGATACTGTATGGCCGGGCTCTGGGCCACTTGTGCGACTTGGGCCACTTGTGGCACCTGTGGCCTGCCTGCAGTCTTCACAAGCCCCAGCGTTGGTCTGGGAGTACCACACCTGGGGCAACTGGTTTTGCTTCCAAAGACCATATTTCTGCTGTTCACACAGCCGCTATTGGGGCATTGCCAATCGCCCTCAGGCGGCCCGACACCATAGGCACTATCACCCTTGGCACCATAAAGACCTGCGTAAGCAGCTTCCTGGTTCACTTGCCTGGCTTGGCTCACTTGGCTGACTGGTTGGAACAGCTGTTCTTGAAGCTTCACTCCAGGACTATCCTCTGGTTTTGGCATACCGCACTGAGGGCACGCCATCTTGGAGCCAAAGACCATGCGGGAGTGATTCACGCAACCTGGATTCGGACATTGCCAATCAGGTGCCCTTGCCCTCTCCATGGCTCTGCCAAAGTCTGCTTTGGTATTCACATGGCTTGAGCCTAACAACTCCACCAGTCAGCTGTATTGACTCAAAATGCAGTTGACACATGTCCTCTTAATTCACTCCTCGAGATGTTTCTCTACTCCTCCAATGGGCCCGTCCTGCAGGGTGAACTTTCTGTTTGGATGTTCCTGGCACTGGAACGGAGCCAGCAGCGAAGAGAAGACTGGGATGAAGCAAATGGAGAAGACCGTACCAACCTCAAACGACGCGACGAACTGGGATATGCAAACGTGTACCCAATAGCCGCCAATACGTGTGCAAGGGCAAACTACAGGGGAGAAACAGTAACAGTTTTGCGCACCTGGTCGAGTTGGTGCAAGTTCTATCAGAAATTGGTGAGTTCCCTGCCATGTTCATTGCGGCTTCTGTTTCTACCTTTCTGGGGATAGCTATAGATCCATGCGTGGGCACCAATATCAATTCTGGGATGCTCCAAACTTCGGCAGTGGAAACGTCAAACTGAAAAGCGACACTGCAGCGGTAAAAGGCAGAGTCGAGATGTCTTGCAAAGTCAAACATGGCCGTCAAATGAAAATAAACGGCACCAAAAGTCTTGAAATATCTATGAAAATAGCATCAATAAATTTGTCTTTATACGTTCAAAAAGGCGCACATGACGAGAGCTGTTTATTCACTGCGTCTATGAATCAAGCTGTTCCTTCCCAGCCACTGTGCTCGTAAGCTGAGCAAGTTGGATCTTGCTGAAGAAGTGCGTGCGGTGTAAACATGCATGCAAGATGTGCACCAGAAAAACCACGATGCAGAACATTGGTACCACCATCACTCCTGAGCAAAATCTGAACACTTCACAAGATCGAAATGGGGTTGCCTTAAAATCGGATTCTGACAGGGGGTATCATGTTTTCTCCATCAATATTGCAGCCTTGGGGTATACCCCGATTTTGGATAGACCCAAATGAAACCACGAGCCTTCACAGAAGCACGCAGGCTAGAATCGGCTAGAAAAAATGAAACCATTTTTCAGCATGGTGGGTCAAAACCTCAATCCTTTAACACCAAAACAGCTGGTCCAATGGGATGTTCATCCCCCCGTTCAAATGATCCAATGGATATTGACCCATGTCCATCTGAAAAACACAGCAGAAAAGAGTGTTTCTTCTTGCTGCACATAGACGGGCAGAAAACTCGATGGTGGAATTCAAGGGAGAGATGCAATCAATGGAAATAATCTTCAGATCGAAGGCCAATAATTCCAAGACCCGCAAGACGTTCAAGAACGGCTCTTCCCATTCAATCTTGAACCTCGCTACGACATTTTGCAGCGGGCAACTGCAGGAATCACGTGAAACTCCATGGAATAGCCAGTGGATTCTTGTCCACCTCTTGCATGGGGCAGTACCAAAAAGAACTTGTTACACAGATTAGAAAATGCACCCATCATCAAATCCCGAGGGAGGTCACTACCCTCGCCATCCCTTCCACTCATATCGACGCTGCAAAAAAGTGCTCACTACTTTGCCAAAGGCGGCTGAAGTCATAGCTTTTCTCAAAATGGGGGATACCATGGGATACCCCCTACTAGACCCATGCCGGCCATGCCGGCCATGCCGGCCATGCCATGCAAAAATTGGGAACATGACGAATTTGCTCTGTTCTAAACGTTCTAAATAGCCAAATTCCCCATGACGTGGACTCTAAGGCGCCGGAAGAGCACTGTCAACTTCTGTGCGATGAAGATCATTTGCGACAGCGAAATTGACACGATGAGCAACGAAGTGGGATGGCGCAACTTCATCTGGAAAGGTGGGAAACTCGGGGAAGTAATGAAGAATCTGGTGGAGACTGTTCTGAGTATGGGTCAAATCGATCTTCATTGCGGCCAAACCCGCCACTTGCTTGTTCGATATCTACATTCCAATATATATACTTTGATTCACTGAAAGCCATAAACTAAAAAAAAAACATGATTTTCAGCATGCCATCTCGACCTGGGACAAAAGCTCCTTCCTTGTGGGCCTTCGAGACCAACCCTGGCCTTGAGCAAGATCAGGTACAGCCCCAACAAAGACAGCATTGCCATTGAAGTCACCGTAAGGAAAATGGCCACATGGCGGCCACTACAAGATACACAGGTGCCATTTGCCTCAGCTGGTGATATCAAATCCGATGACCATCTGCACAAACTTGGGGGCTCCGAAATAGATGCTAACGATGAAAAAAGATTGACCAAATTCTATGGGGGAGCTGCGCGGAAAATCACAACACTTTGCAAAATGAACAGCATGGCCCGGCCTCTGCATGTGTGCCATCAATGCACTTGGAACAGGTCACACTCGTCGGGTCTCGCTGAAAGGCACAAGTTCCGGGTAAACCTCCCGGGCATCGTTTGGAATTCCCGAAACACTGGAAGACCTCGCCTGGTTCCTCTGCTGTAGAGAAGTAGCCTCCGCGTTCCAGTGGGCTGAGTTAGAGTTGGGGGGAGACTGCAAGCCCACAAGAGTCGGACAAGCAACTGAATACACGCGCAGAACATGGGCCTAACCTAGCTTCTTAAACATGTATTCCAAAAAAAAACGCAAAAGATATTTATATCTTCCGGGGAGTTTCGACAGACACGCATGATCTGCATTCATGAACATGAAAGCAAATCAATTCATAAAGGCAGCCATTGGTACTGGGTTGATTGCGTTCTTAGCCCAGAAAACATAAGGCAGACATGGTTCTTCTTGGTTGTTTCTGTACTGCGTTTCTGCAGATTTCCAGTCAACCACTCCAACCGCTCACATGTTGAAGCCATACTCCCAACAGCGAATCTGTTGGGTTTCAATCTCTGGGGCCGGGGACTGGTGACATGAAAATGCACGCCCCGAAAAAACCCGGGGCCTTGCTGGAACCTTTCGCTGTTGGGTTGCAAAGCTGGGCAAATGGACAATCACCCACTTGGTTTGATGAGTATCCCTTTTTTCCCACCTTTGTTTTTTTACAAAATGATTATCCAAAATGTTATCCTATGAATGAATATCCCATTACAATCCCATATATTTTCCCACTAAGAGATGATCTAGTATAATCCCATTTAACTATCCTTTTTCCAAAGATCCATTAGATAATCCCATTATAATGTCGTTATCATCCCGTCAAACCATTAAAACATCATCATAAAAATGGTTAAGTTAAATACGGTTAAATAGTTTTCCCGAATGCGTAGCAAGGGTTCACGTTTCACTCTGGGGATTTGGGGGTTGAGGGTGTGTTCACTAGACGTCGCGCCGCCATTCGCAACCCTTCGCAACCGTTCACAACCGTTCACAACCGTTTGCGTGAGGTCGCTATGGCCGTGCCTATGGGGGAGTGCTGCAAAAGCGGTCGCTTTTGGAGGTTCAAACGTTGCGCAACCTCGTTTTCGTGTGGCAGACGTGGCACTTTGTGACATCGCAACATGTTTCATAACGTGTCAAAAATCTTTCCGTGTGATAGGCGCAATACTTTTTTGCGTCGATTTCAGAAGATGACTTTCATGTTTCGCGGCAGGCCCAGCACTTTGGACGTGTCAATCTTCATTTTGCGTGGCAGGCACAGTACTTTTGACGGGTGGTGCAGCGTTTTTTTTGCGAATCGCATTGTCAGGGCTGCGTCAAGTGGTGACAACGTGCATTGCATGGCAGGCATGGCATTTTGTGACGTGTGATGAAAATTGAGAAAAGCCTCGCACGAAACATCGATTTTGAGGTAGCCAATTTCGAGGGTTCATTAAGAAAACTCGTAGGAAAACGTCGATTTTGGAGCTATCAAGTGTGAAAATTTTAGGAGGTTTCATACGAAATAAGCGCTTTGGGCTTCCAACATGTCTTATCTCGATGCAAAACCTCTCGTTTTGAAACGTTTCAAACGAGGTATATAAAAGTGTCGTTTTGCGTGGCAGGGGTGGCGCTTCGTGACATTCTCACGTGTCTCATATAGTGTCGAGAGTCGTTTTGTGTGACATGCGCAATACTTTTGCAAGGTTTTCAGAAGATAAGTTGATTTTTTTGAGGCAGGCACAACACTTTGGAGACCTCCATTGTCATTTTGCGTGGCAAGCGCAGCACTTTAGACGCGTGGTGTTGCGTCTTTTGTGCGAATCACATTGTCAGGGCTGCGTCAAGTGGTGACAACGTGCAAATTGCGTGGCAGGCGTGGGACATCGTGAGAGTTTACTTTACATTTTACATTCCACACTCCACACTCTACACTCTGCCCTTTACACTTCGCGCTTTACACTTGACACTTGACACTCCACACTTTAGACTTTAAGCTCCACACTTTACACTACACTCCACAATTTTACACCCCACACTCCACACTAGACTCTACACTTTACACTCCACACTTCACACTTTACGCTGGACACCTCACACTCCACAATCCCCACTTCACACCCTACACACTACATTCCCCTCTGAACACTCCACTGTCTTCACACTCCACACTCTGCACTCCACTCCATGCCACACTCCACAGTCTACACTGGTACGGTAACAGGGGAAGAATGTACAAGACTTTTGAAATAGCTTGTTTTGCAAAAGTGTTTTATGTGACTGCATCTCTGTGTTTCGACATCTGTCCCATGAACATACGTGGGAGCATTGAGGATTCGGGTTCCTGGGCTGCATCTTGTTTATAGACCCATGATAAACCATCATCATTATCATGGTTAAAAAGTTTGTTTATAGATTGTAGATCATTAAACCATTAAACCATCATTGCCATCATTACCATCATTACCATCATTACCATCATTAAACCACTTCATCAATCATGGACCATTCCATTTTCTGTCCGCCTGGCAGGAGCTCAAGGCTGTTGGAGCCTGGACAGCTGGATCCCTCCATGCAAGTCATACCTCGCAGCTGGAGATATGGGAAAAATTGGGATACCGACATAGGAGAATGTAGGATAATATGGATATGGATAAATGGGGAACAAACACATATTATGTATATTATATATAACATATATGTAAATAACATATATATGTATATAATGATGTATATAACATATATGTATATATATAACATATACATATATATATAATATATATAACATACATATAACATATATATATAACATATATATAACATATACGTATATAACATATAATAATATATATATATAACATATATAAAACATATATATAACATATATAAAACATATATATATATATAACATATATATAATACATAACATATATATAACATATATATCGCATATATATAACATATATACATATATAACATATATATAACATATATATATAAAACATATATATAACATATATATAACATATATAGAACATATATATATAACATATATATATAACATATATATATGTATAACATATATATATAACATATATATAACATATATATAACATATATATAACATATATATAACATATATATATAACATATATATATAACATATATATATATAACATATATATATAACATATATATATAACATATATGTAACATATATATATAACATATATGTAACATATATATATAACATATATATATATATATCATATATATATTTGACATATATATAACATGTATATAACATATATATATATATACATATATAACATTTATATATATAACATATATATATAGCATATAATATATATAACATATATAATAACATATATATAACATATATATGTTATATATATAACATATATATAACATATATATATAACATATATATATAACATATATATATAACATATATATATATAACATATATATAACATATATATATATAACATATATATATATATAACATATATATATAACATATATATATAGCATATATATATAACATATATATAACATATATAAAACATATATATATATAACATTTATATATATATATAACATATATATAACATATTATATATATAACATGTATATATAACATATATATAACATATATTATATATATAACATATATATATAACATATATATAACATATATTATATATATAACATATATATATATAACATATATATAACATATATATATAACATATATATAACATATATATAACATATATATAACATATAATATATATATAACATATATATAACATATATATAACATATAATATATATATAACATATATCTAACATATAATATAACATATATATATGTAACATATATATATATAACATATATATATATATATAACATATATATAACATATATATAATATAACATATATATTATATATATAACATATATATTATATATATAACATATATATATATATATAACATATAAATATATATATAACATATTTATATATATATAGCACATGTGTATATATATATACAATATATACATGTTATAGATATGTATCATTTACGCATCCCATTTCTTGGGGATGGAAACAAATGGCGGGAAATCAGAACAATCAGTACAACTTTCACTGCTAAAACAGAAGACCAAGATACAGGAGCTTTGGAACAAAAAGCTTCCAGCCTCGCAGGCACAGAAGTCCTGAGAAGTGGCTCCCTGCACCTGAATCCACTTCTCCAGGTCACCCTGCGAGACCACCAGCTGACTGGTGGTCCACCTATCCTAGGCTGGGATGATCAAAGACCAACCAAAAAAGTGGTGGAAATCCCAGCACTCCCCGTTTCTGGTGGATTCTGGTGGATTGACCAAGAGGAAACTATTTTCAACAAATGAAGAAATGAAAAATATCAAAAAATCTTCAGCAAACCCTGCCAGGTCTCCCGATGGTCACCCTGTCCACAGCGATAGCAGGAAGTCATGGCACTTCCATTGGCAAACTCTCCTAGCCGGCAGGGCTGGCACTCCCTGGAGCCTTCCTCCATGGCAATGCTGCCTGGTTCACAGGGGAGGCAGCTGGACTCTCCTGGAAAGTTTTGGAAAAATCCAGCAGGACACGGGGAGCAAATGCGCTGGCCGTTGTGTTGCAAGGCCGCGTAGCCAGACGGGCATGTTGCGCATTTCAAAGCTTGCGACACGTTGGTCACAAATGCACCCAAGGCATCCACAAGTCCCTGCCCGCGGGCGCAATCTGTTTCACGAGGGACCCACTGATGCCAAAAATTTCTATTTCTATTCGTCTTTAGCCAGTTGCAAGCAGTTTCCCAGGCTCGCATCTCACCATCGGCGATGTCCAGCTTTTGGTTCTCCTGTGAACGGACTGGCCAACGCACTAGCCAAACAAACGTCTAACTCTCTCAACAGTCTAAGAAATGACAATCCACTATAAAATCTGGGGAATCTATAGTGCGAATTTCCTTCTCCCATCTCCTTCAACAGGCCAACCATATCGCTGTTAAACAGCTGCATGTTGCTGGCCAAAGCCAATGGCCCCTCTGCATCTTGCGCCATCTCACTATCCAGTCCCCCAGCTGCCCAATTCGTCAGCACCACATCTGACGGCATGCTGCGGTAAATCCCACGCCGGAACTCTTGCGCGTCATGCGTGGGGAACAGGACTCGTTCTGGGTCAAAATCGATGAAGGAGGCATCGGGAGTCCACCAATACAGCAGAGATTGCAGGTCACGGTTCAAAGGGACATACTGTTTGGCAGCTGCAGTGGCAAAGGCCAAGGGCATGTTGTGGAAAAAGGCCTGCTGCGGCAGTTCATACATCCCCCAGCCTGAGCCTCCTGTGACCACGGCCAGACAGTCGGAGATGTTTCCACGGCAAGACGGAGCTACCCACCACTTTTCCTCCCAGCACTTCAATATGTTCCTGCCATCCTGCGCAAGGTTTCCTGGTGTTTCATACGTTTCAAACTCAAATTTGAACCCTCTTTGAAAAACAATCAAATTGTGCATCTCACTGACAGAAAACCCCAGCATTCAAGTCGATCCTGCAACTCTACACCATCTTTGTCGCCAGTCGCATCATAGTACTCTTGGCCTAGAAGAGGGTAGGCGGAATTCACAGATTCTGAGCATCGTGATAGCCTGCTCATGTTCACTTCACCCACAATCATCGCAAAGCGCTGCGGTCGAAACCAAGAAGCCTTGGTTTGAGGCTGCAGAGGCAAGAATGAAATCCTGCTAGCTAAAAGCTGCAAATAATATTTATATATATATATCATATGAAATCGAAGGTTGACAAATCTTTGCTTTTCGGTACATAAGTCATGGATCATCCGACACGAACTTCGTGTATCGGCTGTCCAAGCGCCCACCTTCCCCAGCACGACAACCACGGCGGCAGCGACAAGAAGACAACCACACCGACGACAAAAAGCAGCTGCTTCTACAGCAACTACATTACATCAGCAACAGCAACAAGACAAGGCAAGAAAACCCATGACACGGGCAGAGACACTACAGAAGAAATGCAAGGAAAATGGGAATCACATATAGTAATCACTAGTTCCTTCTGGATCACTCCAGGACCACGGATGCCGATCACCTACATCGACAGGTCAAGCCATGGGCTGCCGATCCACAAGTCCACAAGTGCTGAAGGCAATCCTCCAAGGACTGCAGACCCGCTGGATCTACAATGTTTTCTCCCAAAGACACTGGATCTAAGTGTCCTTGAGCCAATTCTACGTATATAGCTTTTGTACCCTTTATACCAGCAACCGCGCCAAAAAAACAAATCCTTCCTGGCAGTCAAGCGGCGTTGAAATGGCTGAAGTAGGTCAACGGCAAACCCGTGGCGGCTTGGGAGGCCACAGATGGTGGAGACATCACAAAAAGGCCTTGAAATCCTGTGTAGCCCCCACTGCCCAGATTGATTGGAGCATACCTTGCTGCCGCGGTCGCGGCAACCAAAAACCGCCATCATTCTTGCCCCAATCCATGGATGAAAAAAGAACGGGACTGCTTTGACCGAAAACAAACATTCTCAAACATTCTCAAACCTTCAGATCCAGGGCCTAGGCTGACCCATGGCCAATAAAGTCGGAGGCAAATATGTCCGACCTGTGCTCGAAGAGTTGTGGGAACTCATGAAAAATGGAAATTTTGACGATCTTGACGATCAAGCACAAAGCGGAACCCAAAAGAATTGTTTCAAAGTCCTGTCGAACTCTGCCCAGGATCACGTGAAAATGCAAGTGATTCATCCAGAGTTTCATATAGCGGAACGTGACAGCCAACAACCCCCAATAAAGATAGACAAGTTGTTTCCCACAATCTCCAGATCTCCAACTTTTGTGGCATCTTCTTGGGGGGTGCTCCTTGCTGTTTCCCCCCCCGTAAAGGGGCTAAGAAAACCCAATCGTTCTATTTCTTAGTGGGACAAGTAGGCATAGTTCAGTTATAATTAGGATTATCCTCCACTTACTCGAGTGAACCAGCAATGGGTCGCAACCCTGTACTCCTGTTAACACCATTTTTATCGGCTGGCAAGTTGATTTGCATTCCACCAATAATAATATGGTATTTCAATGTATTTTCTAGGTGTTGATCCATCGGTATATCCATAGAGCTATGGGTCAAAATTAGGTATTTCAATTTAATTGGATAAAAATAAAGCCATAGCAGGCACATAATTCTGGTGGTACCATAAAATTGGTACTTCAAAAACTGTAGTCCACCAGGTCACAGTTTGGTACTTCAATAATTGGATGGTTAATTACATACCTTGTGGTTTATGAAAATTAGGGATCTTCCCCATATTTTCTCGGATCTTCGGAGACCTTGCTGCCAACTCTCGAAGGAAAAATGCCAACGGCGAGGTGGACGACACTCAGCCTGGGGACACAATGGGAAAGGTGACTCAGCTGTGGCTATGAGGCATGTTTTTTTGAATGGGAGAACCCCCGGCAAATGTTTCTTCATCTTCTTTTCATAATTGGAAAATCACGAATGGAGATTGGGATTGTGCATTGCCTGGTTAAAAGTGGACCTGTCCATCTTAGTGCAGGCGAAAAAACACCAGTCGGCAATTAAAGATGGGGAGAATGATTTGACAAAGTCACACATGCACAAATTGTCTGCGGAGATTGTCTTTTTGTGATTGGAAATATTTGACAAACATCTGGGGACAAGAAAAGTTTTGTCTGCCCCCAAGCCCCAAGCTGTCCTGGATGTCACTGGGAGTAGTTGAGGGACAACCTCCCAGAGTCCAAACAATGGAAAAGCTTCCAGAACCTTCAGGGAACATCTACAGTGAAAACAAACCGCCCTCAAAAGGACGGTGAAATAGGAGATGAACCCTTACATTGATACGCAAGACCGAGCAGATTACATCCAGTCGCTCTTTGGTCCTGCCTGTGCCATACCGAATGTGGTAGCCCAACATTTCAGAGACCAAAATTCCAAAGATTTTGCCCATGATCAGCGAAGTGTCCCATGATAGCTGCCATATTCCCAGAGGCATGGAATAACCGTCCAACGTGATGTTCATACCTGACCAGGAAAAAAGACATGACCGCTCTGACCGCTCTGATGACTGGGATGCCAAGAGATTCCCTGAACTGGTGCAAATGTTGTTCGCTAGCCACGCCAAACACATAATGACTCTTCAATGACTCCTACCACTCTTCGAACTCTTCGAAAAGTGAAAAAAAATGTGTGAAGTTTCTCTGATCAAGTTGCGATCGGCTTCCGGAATGGCATCAGGAAGGCAGTGCTGACCAAAGATTACCCAGGGCAGAACTAGCAAGTAAAGCCAGGGCGTCATGGCCAAGCTGCTTTGCTGTGAGCTAAAACGAAGTGTAAAATTACAATCCTTACGCATCCCCCATTTTTTGAGGAACCCAGATGTCAATGTATTCTCCATCACAGGCTGAATGCACTGACAAGTGGAACGCGTTGTTTGTTTTCATGTTCTGTATGTTTGACCTTCATGATATTCAGCCCACTTCAATTGTACTGTTGGACAAAGGACAATTGGTCCAGTTGAACCCGCCCTGTCTAGCGAGATTTGGCTGTGGCTTCTCTGCTGCGTTGCCACAAATATTGAGCTGCCAGGAATGAACATTTGTGACGGCATGACCTCTGTTGGTGTATTGTTTGACCACAGGCACAACATAACTAATCTGCTCAGTTCAAGGAGAAAAACGAGCCCTGTAGAAGCTAGGCCTATACAACCAATCCACATGGCTCGTAGTTCTTTTTACATTCCGAAATGCCAGCACTCGGTCTCAAAGCCACCTGGTGATGCCCCTTGGGGGTCGTCCAAGCTGGTTTCCTCTGCACCATACTTTCCACTTGCCTCGGCCTTGCCGCCTTGCCGTACAAACCCACCAAAAGAAGTAAGTCACGTGACGGCTTTAGTCAGCCCCAGACCGTCTTTGCCGCAGAGTGTGTCTGCGCTACTTTGTTTGAACAATTTTGATTGAAGTCTGGTAGAGTCCATGCAAAAAAATACAGTGAAAGTAGATCAAGAGAGCAGTTACAGTAAAGTTTACCATGACGGGTAAGGGTGGCTATCACAATCAAACATGGTCTGCACAGGCTTTGTGCGCAACACTACAACCACACATCCTCCAGGATGCCGCGGAATGCTTTAGCTGTATAGCGTTCACTGTCCCTGACCAAAAAATACATAATTCCAGCACAGAGTCCAGCACAGGCATAGGTAATCTGTACGGAAATCCACAGTGACCTCAAGTTGAGAAGAAACTGAAGCCAGCCCCGAGCAATCCTCGAGTCATTTGAGTCAAAGCGCTCGACACAAAGGAGTGGAGGAGCAAGCAAAAAGCCAGGCCCCGCGAGCACAAAGGTGTAGGTGATTGCTTTGGCGAACACTCTAATTTGTAACCTTGTGTATGATGATGGCAATGAAATTCTAACTCGGAATTCTGTCACGTTTGGCGTACACCATCCATCGTCCTGAGGTGCATCTGAAAAATGGCTGGAATTGGGAGTCAAGTTCGGTGTCGAGCCACCTTCAGGTCCAGAAAGTGCACTTTTCTTCCATTTGATCTCAAAAGAACTGAAGCAAAGAACAAGGATGACACTAATCGCAGCCATGCTCAAAAAAGCATAGGTGGCAGCAGTGAACTGCAAAAACGATCGAAACCTGCGGTCAGGCTCATGGCAAGCCAATAGGAGCCAATGCATAGTTCCAGACAGTGTAAATGAAGCGACTGGAGCAAAGAAGTAGAAGATCAACGGCACCCTTCGCCGCAATCCCGCGCTATCCAGACCAAGTTTGGTGATTTCCTTCAGGGTCATATCCAAGGATTCGTGCGTCGTGCTTTTGGCAATGAAGTCATGGATCTGTCCTTGGTCGTTCGTTGTTTTCTTGCAAAAAAATGGCAACTCTTACTGGGACAAAAGGTGGTGAACCATCCAAAAAAAACAAAGGGTAAAGCAACACCTAAAAGGAAGTAGTGGTAAATTCTGTGTCTGTACGTTAAAAACAAAAACAAACAGTGTGTTCGCACTTCAGGTTCTTACGGTACGTGTTTGGGGTTTGGTCGGTCAAAGGTGGTTGCATCCGTGTCAGGCTAATTTGGTTGGCCCTTACGGCACAAAAGTTCATCGATCTTCATTTTTTGAAGGAGACCAACCTCGCACGAAGACGTGCCCGGTTCATACCTGCGTGCCGCCTCCGTTCTTGGAACTATGTACATTTTTCGCGGCAGGCGTAAGAGATTCGGCGCTTTTGGAGGGTCAGAACTTCGTTTTGTGTGGCAGGCACAAGACTTCGGACACTTTTTCATCCGCGTGACAGGCGCAGTACTTCATGCACGTTGCTAAAATGCTGGCAAGCGTGGGTCAAAATGAGAGGCCCTGCAGGCTGCCGGTTTTTTTTGCTTGACAGGCGCAGTGTGGTGAACTTGGATGATGTTTTTTTGCCCCAATACGCTCGCTTGGTGAGAAGACTTCGGATGCCTGGGCTTCATTTTTTGATGGCCAAGATACTTGCAACAAATGCCGGACCAAATCGTATTGGAACTGTGATGTCCAACGTTGCTCCGGGCATCAACTTTTTGAGTCTCGTTGTGGCCCGGTATTCATCTTGATATCGTTCGCGCAATCCTCTTGTCACTTTGTTCGTGCTGGATAGCTCTCTTTGTGGCGCGGTCTTCATCTTGATATCGCTCGTGTAACCCTCTTGTCACTGTGCGCGGGTCAGATTGCTCTTGTTGTCGTACGGCGCTCATGTTGATCTCTTGCGTGACCCCCTCCACATTTTGTGCGTGTCGGCATGCTCTCGCTGTGGCTTAGCGCTCATTTGAGGTCTTGCATGAAAATATTCTAGACTTTTTGAGAAGACCTTGTGGAATCCTCTAAGGGTCGTTGAAACAGGTCCTTGCATGAAGATTGTCTAGAGGTTATTTTAAGAAGATCTTGAACTAATCCTGCTAGAGGTGCATGAAAGCTCTTGTGGGATGCTCTTAGAGGTTTTTGTTTCGTGATGTTTCATGACCTTGTATGTAAGATCCTCATCAAGGTCACATTGCATGACGATCTTGCCACATTGGAGATGAAGATGGTTTAAGTCTCGACGTCCTTGGACGAAGATCTTGTCAGAAGGTTTTGTCAGCCCATGTTCTCCTCAACATTGTGTGGGGTCGTTTGCCGGGATCATGAAGTTGCGATCTATCTATATATATAGCTATATCTATATCTATAGTTGTATCATGTTGTATCTATAATAATACAATATATCATATCATATCATATCATATCATATCATATTACTTATTACCTTATGTTATGTATCCAATCCTAGCGTCGTTCATCTTCAGCCTTCGAGGCTTTCGCCTCCTTTGACTTCACCTGCGTGATGGCTGACTTGATGTCAAAGAGTACTTGCTGGCTAAGACCACCTGAGCAGTGAGGATCAATGGAAAATCACGGAGAATCTGTCCATCCGGGTCATTCATTGGTGGTTTTTGACCATCAAAAACAGGGATGTTTTTGAAGAAAACTTTGCTCAGTGGATTATAAGAAGTTAGAGGTTTATACGACGTTATACGAGCTTATTTGGAGATCATGACCATGATCGATGATCCAAAACATGTTTTTTTTTGCAGCTCACCTTGGCTGATGATGCCATCTGCATTGACAAAGTCAATGGGCAGGCGTTTCTTCTGGAAATTTTCGCCGCCTCTCGGAAGGACATAAGTTGCGTAAAATAGTTCCTGGCAACGCTGCTTTCGTCGCCCAAAGCTGTTGAATGTGAGTCGCTTGGGCGATCATCCAAGGAAAACTAGGGAAAATCGAAAAAATGTTGAAAGTTAGACCCAACAAGCTTCGAATGTGCACCACAAACGTTTATAGATGGTACAATCCGAGTCAATCACACATACCATACTCTTCAAAAAATCGTTTCTCAAAGCAATGGCGAATGAGGATTGGTCCACAGTACCACCCAAGGCATGCTCGAGTTCGTACTGGTTGTTGGCAAAGGCACAAATCCAGAAGGACCACTCCAAAGCCTGCCGCCTTCTGCATGTTGCTTCCAGTAGCATCAGAAGCAAGGTGCAAAATGACACAGCGGAATTGCACAGAATCACCACACAAATGTCAATTCCTCTCAAATTTTCCAAATGGGCGCCGTACACTTTAGCCAACCGTTTGGAGAGAAAAGCATTCACAATGAGGATGGCTACTGCGTGGAAGCTTGCCCACAATCGCAATGCTTGACGTTTGATGCACTCTGATTCGGCGAAGCGTTGCAAGCTCGAAATCAGATTGCAGAACTCCTGTGTCTGTATTTCCCCCAAAACAAAAAACATTCAATCGCAGAATGCATTGTTTTTGGTCAACAAAAATGGTAATTAAAAAACAATCAGTCCTCGCCCCACCAATGAGAGACAAAAGTCTGGACTATTCTGCCTCCACTATCAGGTCGGACGAATGTTTTAAGGTATTCTGCAAAAGAGAAGGCGCGCAAATCGTGACAGTATTTCTGCAGAACTACCTCGTTCATGACTTCGTGCAAATTCATTCGCCGCCACGTCCCTTCTTGCAAAGTGTTCTGGCAAACGCAAGGACCGCAAAATCCCTGGGGTTGAGAGGTGCAGCCCAATTGGGCCTGGTTGTCACAATGCCATCGCACCTTGCAAAAGCGTTTAAATATCACGAAATGTTCAACAATCCAATTTCAACCTTCCACATAAGGCCAAGATATCATTCAACATTTTCACAACAGAAAGAACCTCCCTTCACATTCAAGGGAATACTACACAAACGTGTTCACGGCAAAAAGAGAATTGATGCCTCGGAAATTTCTTCATGTGCATCTCGCAGTTGCAAGAGTTCTTTCAAAGTAACACCACGTTGATCCGAAGGAAATAGGCCGTAGCTGGTGCTCCGCCTCCGCCCTTTCCGTGAGGAAGGTGAATTTCCCGCAACTGGAGACCGTGCTAAAACGGGCAGCTGGACAGCCATGTCGCCACAACCAGAAACACTTTAGGCAAAATACTAATACACATTTTTCAATGCGTACCCCAAAATATAAAAATCATAACATGTGTTCCATCATGGTTGCAACGGGAAATGTTTCATGTTTATCCTAATGAAAAATTGTGAACTAAAAAAACCAAGAGCATCAATTTTGCGGAGAACAAAACCTTTATGTTTGCAAACTGATTGCACCAAATTGCACAGGCATACTTGCATTGAATCCAGGTGTTTCGACTATCTATGCATTTGAGCCGTTTCTACTGAAGTGAACAATGATTCTGTGCAAATAGCGCGTGCAAACAGATCAAACAAATATGAGTTGGAAATGTTTTAAATCAATTAGTAGTCGCAAGGATGTTTGACCCTTGCCCAGTACGTTCCACGTGATCAAGAACATTCCTGTTCGCAATGGTGGTGACTTTGCTCCCAAACCTGTTTATGCCCACATATGCCCACACTGGACTACCCCGGGAAAGGTGCGATGACACATGACAACTTGAAGATGGTGCAATTTGAAAATGAATCCAATTCTAATAGCACCGAAAATTCTACCAATACAACCTGACAATATGATGATTGCAAAATTAATTTCATCGATGCAAACCTACAAAACCACCACGAAACAAATGTGGATTGGCATTTTTGTTGCAATGTTTGCCTCATGCATATGCGTGTTTTTGTTTTTCTGATCGTATATACTGTGTTTAGGAGGGACGCACATTGTTTTTGCCATATGGATCTCACAAGTAACTGCCACATTTAATGTCACACTCGTCGTTGATTATTTTCTGATTTTTTTGTGCAAGTCATCGCCATCAGAATCATCACCACCACTGAATAAAACACAAAAAAAAAACAACCAAACATTGCAACCCAACAGTTGTATAGTGCCGGACAATCACTTAGAACGTCAATTTTTTTAACAAAATTTTGGACTCGAACATTAGGGACCCCCCACACTTAGAACATGGTTGACACTACTGACCCAAAACAGTTAGAACATCAGGAAATGGATATTCTAAATGTGAAGCTCCTTGCAACTAACCCTGGCTCCCCGCACATAACATCACAAACAAAGAGTTCGGTCACGTTTATTTTCCTGTCTGCGCCCAATCAACATGTTAGCCAATCAAAATATAGTTATGTCAATAGATCATTATAGAAATTTTTATATATATACACATGTCGTAATGCCTTGGGGTGTTCTAAGGGTGGGGGTCTCCACAGCTGATTGATAACTTTGGGTTCATATAAATAGAGTTATGTCAATAGATCATTAAAAGTGTCTATATATATATGTGTGTGTGTGTCTGTTGCAATGTCTCGGGATGTTCTAAGTGTGGTAGTCTCCACAGCTGATTGGTCACTTTGTGTTCATATAATTTCAGTTATATCATTAGATCATTATATATATATATGTATATGTTGTAATGTCTTGGGATGTTCTAAGTGTGGGGGTCTCCACAGCTGATTGATAACTTTGTGTTCATATAAATAGAGTTATGTTAATAGATCATGATAGAGATAAATATGTTGTATCTAATGTCTTGGGATGTTCTAAGTGCGGGGGTCTCAACAGTTGATTGATAACTTTGTGTTCAAATAAATATAGTTATGTCAATATGAACAGAGAATTTGGGCTCTTAAATCTGATGAACACTCCTGAGCACTGTTCAGCACCTTTTCACTCGGTTAGCTCGAAGGTAGCTAAAAGCACTAAAATGGCTGCAGCACATATACAAACATATGTACTACATGTAACATGGTCTATACTGTACACATATCTGATCACGCCTCCCGAGCCTGTTCGGAGGCACGGTGAGTCCAAGTGTTTTGAACTAGGCGAGTTTTGATATGTACAGCTACGCATAGCCACGACTCACGCCATCTATGCCTTCAGTGTCAGGTGATGTTCACCTTCCAGAAAGTGAAAGTTCATATTCCGCAGTGCCTTGTTCATCTTCTCCTCTATGACGGGTTTCGTCAAGACGTCGGCATATCGCCAGTGTCGACCTTCTTCAGCCGAAAGTAGCGCTTGGCAACGCGGTCTTGTACCCAGTGGTATTGAGTATCCACGTGCTTGGCCTTGCCTAATCCTCTACGTGAACCCATTGCTATTCCTGCACTTGCATCCATGAAAACTTCACTCTCAGGTTGAACCCCAGTCTTTGGCGGTTGAAACTTCTCCCAGCAAATTGCTGGCACCGCTCACAAGAGCGTAATACTCACTCTCTCCAGACGAAAGACTAACAACTCCTTGTCCTTGGAATAAGTCTTGATACAACAACCACCGGCCATCAAGACGCCTCCTGACACGCTCTTCCTCGTCTTCACGCATCCAGCGTGGTCAGCATCAGACCACATCACAAATGGACTGAGTTTGTTCTGATGAGGAAAGAATTGTGCCATGCGTGGTCGATACCTAAGGTATCGTGCAACTCTTTTGAGCATAAGCATGTGGCTGGTAGTTGGTCGTTGTAGCCCTTGTGCTAAAGATCTTGTTGCTACTTGCAAATCTGGTCGGTCTTGTGCCAAATAAGCTGCTCGCATTGTAACTGATCTATACTGGGTTGCTTCTTCATCGTTGAGAAAAACAGCCGCATCCTTAAGATCTACCACTGATCCTTTGGCAAGTGGTGTCTTGACTTTGGCTCCTCGGGGACCATCTCCGAGTAAATCAATCACCAACTCTGTGTGACGTGCATCTGGTTCCCACCAAATTCCATTCTCCTTCCACGTGATGATTCTGTTCAGGACTCTGATGTCCTGGATGGTGTTTGGTGTTCCTGGTGGTCCTAAAATACCATGTTCCACACATTTCCACTTCTTTGACAGCTCTTCATGAAGCCATTTGATGTTGTCAAATGTTCCTGCTGTTGCAAAATCATCTCCATGTACAACAGTTCTGAGGTCTCGGCCTGCATGGTAGTATATGCATGCACTGCTTTTTCCTTGCTTGAAACCTAAGGCCAACATGACCTTCTCTATTTGCAACTCCCAGTTGAGAGGTGCATCTCTGGTTCCATACAATGACTTGAGCAATCTTCCTACCACATCTTCTCCAGGCTTCTTTGCTTCTGCAGGAAGCTCCACGTAAATCTCGCGCGTCGCATCTGAATAAAAGTGAGCGCGTTTCACATCCAGGAATCCTAGAAGTCTACGCTTGCGATAGGCTTCCTTGACAGCTTTTCCAGCGTCTGGCAACTGAAACGTGACGGCTATTGCAACTAGCATCTTCAAAGCAGACAAACTGGGCATGGCTGCGAAGAACTCATCAAAACCTGAGCCCTTCTTGACTTCTTGAGCTACTAACCTACTTCTATAAAGTGGATTCTCCTCATCCTGCTTGTTGACATCTACCCATCGTGTTCCAATGGTGCGTACCCCTTTGGGCATCTTGTGTCTGGGAATCTTTTCCCAAACTGGAAAACTTTCAATAATTTCGACCTCATCTTTTCTGGCTTGTTCTACACCTTTGCTGTCCAAAATCTTTCCACTGATATCATCATAATAATACCATGTAACTGCTTCATCTTCCAACTCCGGTGGAAGAGGAATTGTTTCTTCGCAAACTGGCTCTTCTTCACCTTCAATGGACTGAAGATACCTCTCCCGATCTTCCATGATCAGGTTCATAAGACATTGGTCTATATCATCCATGTCATCTGGTCTCTCATTCTCAGGTGGCCGTTTGGTGCCCTTAGACGCCTGAGCTGAAGCAGCTCGGCTGTCTTTGGCTTTTGACGTCTCGCCTCCTGAGTCTGCAGGTCTCTTTTGACCTTTGGTTGGGGACATCACCAACCTCTTGTGTGATCTTTCTTCTTGCTCGCCTCCTGCTCTCTTGGCTGAGGCTGAGCTTGCACTAGCTCCTACTCCAGTTGCAGTAGGATCTTGTACTACTGGACCTGATGTTCCAACAGTTGGCAAACTTGGCGCCGATTCCCCTGTGGCAGAATACCACAGCTCAGTGACAATATCTGTGTCATCAATCAACGGTGCGTTGATGACGTCTTCTCCTAAATTAGGATCAAATTGGTTCAGACTTGATCATGTCTCCTGTCTTGAACTCTCTGGTGACTCTCCACCAGACGTTATCCCAACTGGGACCTTCTGGCATAGTACCCTTGAGATACCTTGCATTCCTGTCAAGGCGCGCAAACACCTTGAAACCTTGAGGGACTCCTTGTGGTCTCTCACTTGAATGTCCATAAAGGATCTTTGTGCCTTCTTCGGACACTTCTTGTTTCTGACCAGTGATTTCAGAATCAACCTTGGCCGTATGTGGGCTACTCTCAGGTTGCCGTCTTCTGCTTGAAGCAGCCGTTCCATCCTTTTCTCTGCAAGCTGGAGTGTGATGAACTCCAGTGCCTCTCTTGCCAATTCTAGTGGCATCACAGGCGACACAACCAGCTGTGTAGCCATACTTGTCCAAATCACGTTTGGTGATGTAAAGTCGTCATTGTTGACTTCTTTGGTGGCTCAACTGGCACTGATGTCGTCAGCGCTCTTGCGTCGAATGCTTTGCACAGTGAAAACACCTGATGCATTCCCCACTATCTTTTCAGTGGTACTGTCTTTGACTCCCAAGAAAACTCCTGGGTGCCATCTTTGTTCAAACTTGTGACCTCTTTTGAGGAATTCAATTGTTTCCCCAAATGGTGGTAATGACACTCTCCACTCACGACCACGGTGTCTAGAGTACGGTGTCTTCCCATCTTTGACTTCCAATGATCTGTGAAACAAATTGTAAAGTGGTGCTAGCATGTTCAACCAACCATGTCAAAACTGGGTGGTCGTCTGCACCTTTCTTCCATAGCTTGTCTCCAAGGTACTTCTGAGTGTCCTGGATTGAGATTCTTTTTCCGTCCAACGCCTTCATGGCTTTCGCCAGGTCGTTCAAATGAGTGTCCTGGATTGAGATTCAATAGCTTGAACTGCTCTTTCAATTTCCCCTTTGGATTCTGAGACTCCTTTGGGAACTTTTTCCAAAACCAACTGTTTGTCAAAACCATTCTTGGCTGCCTCAACTACGGAGTTGAGTGCAGGCTCTGGGTCATACCTCATCTTGGGGTCCCCAAACTTCTTTAGGTCATTCAAAAGACACTTAGACCCTGGCAAAACGTGTGCGTAGGTCAGCTTGGACCATCGATCATGCACTATCAAACCTGGTGCATGCTTTTTCTGCACTTCTTCTGTGATGACGATGTCATCCACTGAATTCATGAAACAATAGTCAGCTGAGATCACAGGAACTGTTTCATCTGAATGATCTACTTTGACATGTCTCATCTTGCCTCTAATGCAATGTTCACACCAACTCCTAAAAGGATAATGGCTGACAAAATGCTCTTCTTTTTCTCTCTGACTGCCTCTGAACAATGGTATCCACTGGAGATGCCAAACTTCCCAAGAAGTCGAGGGAATGGTAAAAATAAACTGTATGTTGCATTTCGTGCAGCACGAAGCTTTGTTTTTTCCGTCCAACGCCTTCATGGCTTTCGCCAGGTCTTTTTTTTCCGTCCAACGCCTTCATGGCTTCCGCCAGGTCGTTACACACGTTCGATCGTAGCAAAAGATGAATTGAGATTATCGTGCAAGGCTGTCAATTGTCGATAGCCACAAAAGTGCCGGTAATGGACCTGTACGCAGTCCAGTATGCAATCCCAGCAAGAAAACCAAAAACACAACACAAACCACAACCAAAACCAAACCCAAACAAAAACGACAAAGAGAAGTGGGATCGCAACCAGCAATGGGAATTACATGCATGATGACATCTTATGTGTCATTCTGAAAATGGCCCAGCACAAAAAATACAACGGAACAAACACAAAACACACCAATGGGCCACGTTGGTGGGTGAGAGAAGCAACAAAGCTCCATGCGGAAACCAGGGATCCCCCCAGCCAGGATCCCCGAGATCACAAAGAGCAGCCGTAAGGCATGACATTACACCCAGGCACTTCGAAGCAAACACCGACAACGCCGGGTCGCAACGAGACTGGTGAGAAACTAAACAAAAAGGTGAAACAAGTTTGAAACAGAGCTAAGGTGAAACCGAATCGATTTGCAATTGGACGCAGTGGCAAATCCACTGCATCACTATCAAAAGCATGCAAAACATGAATTATGTATCGCAGCTGCCCAGGCAGACATGAAGACTCTAGCGCTAAAGTTAACTCTAGCACGAGACAAGCTGTACTTGAAAGCAGAGCTACTATGAAATCTCTCTCAGAGTCCTCTCAGGTCAGCTCGTCATGGGCCTAAGGTGACTCAGGACAGCCGTATTGCCAGTGCCCGTAAAGGCCGCCTACTTCTTCTGCCTTTCGTGCTGGCAAGACTTCTTTTCTCTGAGGGGCTGCTTATTTGCCTTAATTCGTTTGTTGTCTTTGGGTCCCCCTGGTATGTCCTCTGGCTGGGTACTCTCTATCGGTAGCTGAATCCAACTGAGGGGGGTGATAGTTAGCCGGCCGATGCCATGGACCAGCCTGTGCTGCAGCGAGCTTCACCGGTGCTTTCCGGTGTTCCTCCCTGTAGGACAGCCTGGGGCGCTCGCGAGCAGCACAAGACTGCCAACATGGTTCGTCACTGGACAGAAAGATGTGGCAATTCTGCAGCCTGTCTACTCTCTGGGTGAGTGGCAATACAGCCGTTTTGCTACCATGCTCTCCGGTACGTACTGCAATGCACTGCGAGTCCTTCAGGAACGATGACATCCTGCAATGTCCTGAACAGTTCTGCAGTTTGTATCCCTTGCGAACCTGTTTTTCGAACGCTACACTGCCTACGACAGCACTGGTACTGTGGCAATTGCAAAGACATTTTATAGACACAAGCGTTTTATGCATGTTGCTCAGCTTTGCGGATACTACCAAGTAAGTCGCTGACTGAGACCATACAATGGATGGCTGCATCTCCCCTATGAAACTAGGGGCGTGCTCCCCCCTATTTGATTTGTTGTCGGCGATGGCATGTTTGGAAGCCGCTCCCTGGCCTTCTTTGCTTCCTCAGTGCCTTCACTCGCCCCCCCTTCACAGGGGGGTGCTGTGTCCATTCAGTGTAGAAAACAACCAACCAAAAACCATCCAGAAACCAAATACGTACAGCCAAACACGATTGATACTCGTGCTGTTCCTTCTGCTGAGTTGGCTATTGTTTCTACGCGCAGAGTACGGGCATAATCCTTCTTAAGCACTGAACGGTTCAATTTATTCTTGTGGTCTGTTGCAGTGGTCATTACGAAAAGCCCATCAGCAAACCCGGCATTTCTGGGGAAGGGGGAGAGGACCTCTGACATGAGCGTCTCCAAGTCTGTCGCAACTAGCCCATTAATTCTAGCATTGGTGTCCCACAGCACGAATTGGAACCCCGGTGGCCGGTCTGGAAGTCCTCCTGAGGCAAAACTTCCCAGTTCCCCCATTTCGTTGATGAATCTGCAGAGATCAGGGTATCTAACTGCCACTACGGAGTGGTATGTCACAGGACTGACTCTTGAACTGGACGGGAGCATCAACCCCCAGGCGGCGGTCTGAGAGTTTAAAACTGCTTGGATGTCGCCAGCCATGGGTAGGAGGGTAGCGGCATGCTGCAAGATCCAGGCAAGGCGGACCAGGGACCGTGGGAAGTTGACTGTTGTGCCTGCCAGTAGTTCTGCGTCCACAAAAGTGGAGGATTGTCTTTGCGCATGTGGCTGGGCGGCTTCAAATTGGGCTCTCAGGCCTGGGAGGACAGTATTGGCTGCCTTTAGGTCTTCCGTAGCTTGTGGCGAGGAGTTGGCTTGTCCATAGTTGACCTAACGTGTGCTGGCCTCGACGGAGGATTTGGCTGAGGGTAGTTAGGCCTTCATTGGACGAGCCGTCCAACAGCCGGATCATTGCATCTGCTAAATTAGCTGGCATATAACAATTTCGGTCACTTCGCAGCCCATGTTTTTTGGACAAGAGGAGTTGTCGGGATCGTTTAGCGTTACGGGCCGCACGATCAATGCCGCCTGGCGTCTGCTTTGAATCTCCCGTCCACAGGACTAGGGGTTGTTGCCTCATTAGGCCCTTCATCAATGACCATGAGGGAAAGCTCTTGCATGAAACCTCCTAGCGTGGACCATTGCATGGTGAGATCCTGAGCCACCGTACCCCCTGTAGCCAACACTAGCTGGCATTTGTTCAGCATTTGCCTTCTTTCTCTGGGATGAATATCGAATTTAGTGTGGGAGTAACTGCTCTTGTTCCGTTCTTGGTCCCCTACCAACCTACCTATGCGCCCAAACACCCCCGACGGGGGGTCGAGCCATAGGAGCAGGTCAGCAAAGGATCGAGTGCCTGAGTTTTCTTTGCATATAAACAAAATCTTGAGGCTGTCAGTGGTATCGATTTCAATCAAGGCCAGGATGAGGATTGCCATCGATTTGGACTTGCCTGCACCGAAGAGTCCTTGAATACACAGGTCTAGCCGATTGGTGAGTAACGCCATTGTCACTGCACATAGCGTGCCCAAGACATGTCCATCTAGTTCAGCTGCGAAGGAAAGTGCAGTTCGTCCAATGAAGGCCTAGCTACCCTCAGTCAAATACTCCGTCGAGGCCAGCACACGCTAGGTCAGCTATGGACAAGCCAACTCTCGCCACAGGATACGGAAGACCTCAGAGCAGCCAATACCGTTCTCCCAGGCCTGAGAGCCCAATTTGAAGCCGCCCAGCCACAGGTGCCAAGACACTCCTCCACTTTCGTGGACGCAGAGCTGCTGGAAGGCACAACGGTCAACTTCCCACGATCCCTGGTACGCCTGGCCTGGATCTTGCAGCATGCCGCTACCCTCCTACCCATGGCTGGCGACATCCAAGCAGTCTTAAACTCTCAGACCGCCGGAGTGAGCGACACCCATGCCTGGGGGTTGATGCTCCCTTCCAGTTCAAGAGTCAGTCCTGTGACATACCACTCAGTAGTGGCAGTTCGGTACCCCGACCTCTGCAGATTCATCAACGAAATGTGGGAGCTGGGAAGCTTCGCCTCCGGAGGACTTCCAGACCGACCACCGGGGTTTCAATTCGTCCTTTGGGACACCAATGCTAGAATTAACGGCCTAGTAGCGACAGACTTAGAAACGCTCGTCTCAGCGGTACTCTACCCCTTCCCCAAGAATGCCGGGTTTGCAGATGGGCTGTTCGTAATGACCACGGCAACAGACCACAAAAACAACTTGAACCGTTCAGTGCTTAAGAAGGATTATGCCCGCACTCTGCGCGTAGAAACAATAGCCAACTCAGCAGGAGGAACAGCACAGGTATCAATCGTAGCTCAGCCAAGTATCGGATTCCTGAACACCAAATACTACTCCAATGGCTCTCCTACGGAAGATACGGAAGACTGCCTCGGCCGAATCACTGTCGGACTCACCCGGTCCAAATCGTTGACCCTGCTTGTTTCCCCGCTAGACATGATGGGGCTCATGGGCATGGCGCAAGTGGTCGCGACCATAGCATATGGCATCCGGGGCCTTCGGAGAGGAGAGACGACATGGGATTGGCCGGAGTTTGATGCCGACCCAGAACAAGAGAATCTTGCACAGCTAAGTCGGTGGTCACTGAATTCCGCGCCAGCATGGGACTTCCCTCCCCTTGCAATCGCCAATCAATACCACGATCAGCAAGCGAACGAAGTGAAGCGGGCGAGATACCGTCTCATATTGGTTCGAGGGTCAGACCTCCGCTGGCTGAACAGAGATCGCCTCCAAGAAGTCAAAACAGGCCTAGCAACTCAACACAAATGGATCCCCGTTCAGGATCTTCCCTTCCCTGAAGTTGTCCTGTATGCCTACGCAGCTGATCGCACACCCTTTCCCACATACGTGTGCCTGCCTTCGGGACTGTACAAAGCACGCACCGGACAAGTGGTAGCACAGACCGGCCCAGAGCAGGAAATCCTGTCTCTGCCAGGTATATACTTCTTTGATGGATGGCGGGTACACCCTACGTTGCCAATCCCCGACCACCTGCCACGCGCTAAAGAGGCGCCAGTCCAAGGTATCGCCCTGACTGCTCCGACACCTGACACAGAACCTACCTGGTCACCGGAGGAAGAAGCGAGAGACATCCTGGCTACAGCTGCCAAGAATCAGCCCGAAGATGGGCCAAACACAAGGAGAGCAGCAGTCCGCGCGTGCAAATATTTGAGGGCAATGGTCAACCAATATGAGTCCACCATCCATGCGGTGCACATAGCAGCCCGTACCCATACACAACGAAGCAAGGTAGTAGGGCCACCAGTCGATTATCGCCCGCAAGGTGAAGCTCTCCCAGTTATTTCCTCCGACCTGACCTCAGAATTACTGCATTGCCTGTCCACGCTTCCAGCCCCATGGCCCCTGGCTAAGATCACCATAGACATGGAGAAACCGAGTCAGTGGGTCTCAAAGTTGTGCAGACTCTACTTTGCCGATGAATATGCCAGGCGAACAGTCGGACTGCCCTCACCAACACATGTCCCAGACATCGCGGCAGCACTCCGAGCGGTACAGGCTGTCCTCCCCAAGCTTGAAGTCAAAATGATTGAATTCTTAGCGGAATGGTTGGTCACCTTTCTAATACCAGCAACGCACGTATTGGAAGTGAGGGCACCTCGTCTTTCCTTTATGTTGCTCAAGGAATACTGGTTCAGAGAGCTATACCTAGGCTTGAAAGTCACAGCATCTTTCGATCGCTCCGAATCATATACCAGAGTAATCGATGGTCAGGTAAGATGCATAACGCCCGAAATCAAGCCACAGAACCTGCAGGTCATCTGGAACGTGCAGTTTATCACAGTTTTCGTGCCGGCATGGATGATCCCACCAGTATACCACAGCCTGCGCAGAGAAAGCATCAAAACCGCAAGTTCCGCCAGTCCCATAGGCGTCCAGTCGGTCCGCCCAACCTGGTTTGAAGATGTTGCAGCACCCAAGGATCCCACGCCCCAACCCAACCAAGACCCTCAAGGGCAGCAGCCCCAGCCACTGCACGGGCTGAAGTTAGTTATCAAGGAAGAGGTGCTGCCAATGAAAGACCAACCGGAGTTCCCATCGCTTGAATTGCTGGCTGCCCGATTTTTTTTCCTCCGATTTGGCCGATTCGCACTAGGCACGGTCCTTACAATTGCGTAAGCAGTGAAAAGCAGTAATGTATAGGACACGTGTGGTCCAAAAACTCTGGCAAATCATCACGAGGAACAAACCAAACAAAACAAAAACGCAACCAAAAACGACCCGCAAATCCCCCAGCCAGATTTGCGTTTCGCCACAAAGCAAAACAGCGAAGCAACAAAGAACGGGGCAGGGCCCAACAAAAACCAAAACAAAAACATGAGATTTGCCTTGGATACAGTGACCTAAGCCACTGTATCATCCTCAAAAACATGCAAACTAATTAATTGCGGCAGTGCATGGAGTATAGTACACGATCGTCCAGACTGTCTTACCTGAGAAAAGAGAGAGAATCCAGTATTGCAGGCAGACTGATGTGTAGCACGACAGAGGCCGCCTGTATGGACGTCTTGTCAATAGCAACTTCGCATCGCTGCTGTTCACCCTGTATCGTTCAGCGCATGCACGGCAGTCTGTTCCTGTCAATATGCACCACCGCAAGGGATTGTAATCTATTTCCCCCCCTAAGTGGGGAGGAGAGCACTGACAGCCTGCAAAATGGTGTGAGCACTCGCAGGAACCGTCAGATCGCAATGGGCCCAAGACCCTAAGGCCGTGGGTAAAAAGGTGGCTATAGGCCTGACCGGCACAATACGGCCATGACAGACAGATGAAGCTTCCGACCATAGCATGGGCTCGTGAGCACTTCCAGTATGATACTGCCGCTATGTATGCAAAAGTCGCATTCGCATTGCTGTCAAACTCGTTCCCCTAAACCATGAAGGTTGAAGTGGTTCACTGCGTCAGCACTAGGTTCTCAAACAGGAGTCACTAGGCGTCATCGTCCCAGCAAGTCCTGCGGAGAGGACCAGATGCACCGTATGTTAGCTGTGTATTCCAGACCAGGCCACTCTCTCCCACCGAGTGGGCCATTGCCAGGGCATTACAGAATATCCGCACAACGAACCATGTGGGCAGGCTTTGCTGCACTCGGGCGCTCCAGACTGAACTGCAGGAAGCACAACTGGACAGCGCCAGTAGAGCTCACTGCAGTGCAGCCTAGTCCATGGCTCTACCGGGAATCTACCGCCCCTCTCGGAAAAAACGCAGAAACAAAACAGAGCGAGAAGGGCCCTTCCCAATACAGCCAAAGAAAGAGCCACAAGACTCAAACAAACCAAACACAAACGAATTCAAAGGGGAAACAAGGAGAGGGGGGGACGGTGAAAAAACTGCCCCACCTCGGACAAATCCTTAGTCACTACCAGATGAGACTAATGTAGCTATGGTGAAACGAAGAGCTATGATGCAGAGCGGTAACCTCGGTATCCAGGCAACAGATGGAGCAAACAACAAAAAGCCAACCAACAGAAACCTGCCATCATGGGGGGAAGCACAAAGGGGGGAGCGGCCAAAGCACAACACACACAACACCACAAGCCACACAGAAGAAGCGAGGAGAGGAGCCAGGAGGCAGCAGAGGACAGAGAGAGAAAGGACACACACGCACTAGAAGGGGTACGAACGTGCCTTAGCGGAGTCCAAAAAGGGGCCAAGGATCATACAATGATGAATACCTCAGTGAGGGAGCACACAGCACCCCAACAACACAGGAAGCATGGCGTAGAGGGAAAGATCCCCACACAGGGCCAAAGGCCTTTGTTGCCATGAGACATAATGAGGAGGGGAGACAATGCGCAACAAACACTCCACGCACAGAGGCAAGGCAACCAGGCCGTCGCCGGAAGCAACGATACCCAGAGGGAGGGACCAGTAAAACCTGGGCCAAGGCGCCAAAGAGGACCATCCGAGGGGGAGGGAGGGCCACGTCAGGCAGGGAACAGGCAACAAAAACAGAACCAAATAACAAGGCACCAACACCTAATGTAGCTCTGCTAAGGGCAAAACCTAGGGATTAGTCAACGAATTCAGATACCTTAACTAGTGGGAAGGGTGGGAAAGTGGGTGTCTCGTCAAGACTAAGTCTGGGGATAATAACAACAGTTTCATTACCCATCGATGATTGTCAGGCAAAGGCTGCGAGAGCGTGCGCTCGTGCAATAGGCTTCATGGTGGAGGCGACCTTAGTATAATCTAAGCTCGACTGGACAACACATTCTAAACACTAGTGCAAAGAGAAGGCATGCTGCCCGATCTGTTATGCCTAAGCTGGCACTCACACACAACTACAAATGCGGCTACCAACTGTTGGAGAGATCTGAATAGGTAGGGGCCAGGCATGTACAGCATAATGAACCTAACAATTATAAATGAGGAAGAGCTGTGTCCCCTACTGCATACCAGTGCACCTGTCACGTCTTTGGACAGACACACCGGTATGGACAGTAACCTTAAGTAGAGATGACGAAGGGACCAAACAGAGATTTAGGTCAACTCCCACCACCATTGTTGATGAAACGAAGGCCAAATACTGTGTGAGGGACAATGGGGAGTGAAACCGAAATGAGACAAAAGAGGAAGGGGAAGAAGGGGTGGACACAGAAAGGGTATAAGTGGTGCGAGCAGGGGTGAGCTGGGGATCATGTCATACCTCTCGTGAAATGTTCCAAATAATGCTTTTTATCCGATGTGATAGTGTCGTTCCATTCGTTGGTGAGTCCAAACGAAACTGGGTTCACTCCTTGCTGAGCAATAGCACGCTGATGAAGCGCTCGGATCGCCCTTTGATGTTCGTCCAGATCTTCCGGAGGGACTCTCCTGCGGACTTTCCTGTCCGGGAAGTTTCGTTCCCGCAGGTTGGTTTGCAAGGCATGTCCCGCTACATAAACTGCAGGTTGCTGGAATAAAACACGCTCTGCAAATCTGTGGAGATGCACTGTCCACTCAGCAAACATATGGCTGTGTGACAGTTGATTCCTGAGTCGCGCTTCCGTTTGATGAAGGCTTCCATTGGTATGCCACAATCGCAAAAGACTGTAGTTGGAAGGCCAATCAAGTGGGCACAGTGTGGCTGTTTCTTTCCACTTTTCAGGTGTAAGCCCTGCTTGAGAGGGTATGATCACTTCCAGAGTAGTGCGATTCGGTCCCAGCGGTTGGAGACCTCGCATCATGTATGGTTCAACGAGCCCTGTGGTATATCCATGGATGAGCTCCTGGAAACATCCAGCCATTTGAAAGTCTTCATCCAATCCAAGGCGAAAACCAGGCATGTTTTTGGCAGCAAATTTAACTGCCTGGAGCAGCTGCTTTGCTCCCTCCACTGGAGTCTCGTCACAGGAACGTTTCGGGCACGTGATGTTAATTTCTTGTGGTTTCTGCGCATTCTCAGGAGCATTCTCGAGAAGTTTGGGAGCAATTTTGCTGGCCCAGCTAGCCGGGAACCATGCCAGTAGGGCAGAGGCACCACTCGTAAGGTCCACTAACCCAGTAGTGCGTCGATGCGGCCGATCTGTGACCAGGACTTTAACTGGGCCACTCGGCGCTCGACTCCGATTCACCTCAGAGCTCTCTCGGGCCGAGCCAATGAGTTCAGACAGGATGGGCCGAAACCAGTAAGTGGCATACAACAGGCATTCAGTTTCTGGAGTCACCATGGATTCAGCCAATCTCATCAACGAGCTCATCGCCTGGGCGAGCTTCTCTGCCAGTCGAATTGTGAGAGCCCTTGCCGTCTGCAGGAGGACATCCTCCACACTGGCAATTTGCCCGCGCAACCACAGTTCACAGGCCACACTCAGCAAGATGCGCGCAAACTTTTCTTGGATGGCAGTCAAAGACAACGTCAATCTCGCCTGTAGCCACAGCGGCGGGAGAATTCCAAGGTTTTCGGGTATGCAAAAAGGGTTTCCGTTAGGTTGGACATTAGTAATCAGG
Source organism: Cladocopium goreaui (assembly GCA_947184155.2). Taxonomy (NCBI): domain Eukaryota; class Dinophyceae; order Suessiales; family Symbiodiniaceae; genus Cladocopium; species Cladocopium goreaui. The sequence continues at coordinate 7,263 of CAMXCT020000778.1, read as the reverse complement.
ATTGCTAGCTTGTCAGCTGCACTCACGATCTCGTCTTCAGAGGGATCTTCAGCTGCATCAGGTATGGGTGGGCACCACGCAACTGTAGGGTCTTCTGGATCACTCTCGTCATCGGTAGAGGCTGCTTCCTCATCCGAGGAGGGGTCATTCACTGTGTCTCCTGCACCCTCGGGGCTTGCGAGTTTCATAGACCCTGGATCAAATTGGCGATCCAATGTGGCCAAAAGGTCCGGCTGCAACCGATGGGCATCGAAGTAATGGATACCCGGGATTACGACAAGTTGTCGATCCTGTATACCCACGTGAAAGAAGACCTTGTGGCCTCTATGTCGATGAACAAGTGCTGGGGACCCATTATAGGCTGCACATAGCCAGAGAGGAGATCTGTAACCATCAGCAGCGTAACCATACAAGTATTCACGATCAATCGAGCAGGGGAAGAAGCCGCTGGTCGTTAGCACATGGTCACGTGTGCGAGACTCCAGCGCTGCAAGGACCTCAGGGGGAAGGCGCAACTTGTCTCTGCATGCCACCACCAACCGATATCTTCGCCACGCTCGCGTGCCATTGATGGTCACAATCATGGCAATAGCAAGAGGGGGTTTATCTTGGGAAATAAAAGGTGCCACTAATCCCCATTCCATTATAGCAATTTTGTCGGTGGGGTAGGCCGCAGGGCCATGGTACTGGATGTATCGGTTTTTCAGTGTGAAGTATCCATAATGATACACTCACAGTGTCTGAGCCATGCCAATCATGCCTGCCATATCAAGAGGCGAGACAATATAGGTATGTTCAATGGCTCTTGTGAGCGCTACAGTTGCTCTTCCATAGCAGTCCTCACGCTCGTCTGCTGTTGCATCCCTACGTCCTCCACTTAGAAACCCGACACCTGTTTGAACAATGACCGCAATGCGTGCTGTCGCCCCTGCAGCAGAGGAAGTGGTGGAAACTCTCAGCCCGCCATACCACGCGGACTGAAAGCCATGCTGGAGCAGCAAGTTGTGCACCGCCGTACGGTTGCATAAGACAAGCAGCTGCGAGGTCGCTCCCTGTTGCAAGTTGCGATAATAATTCTTCAGGTAGGTGCAGAAGGCAACCACATCTTCAACAGCTGCTCTTAGATCTTTAGGTGCATTCCACAGTACTGTACGGAAACCTCCTTGTGCCACAGTGGCCTCATGTGGCACGAAGTGTCCAATGTAGATGTGATTGGGCTCGTGCAGGACTAATTCAGGATACGAACTGCAACGATCGCTTGGTACGTCAACATTGAGACCCGTGAGCTGTTAGGGAGAATGATACCCCAACGATGAGGACCACATAGCCCGGCTGCTTCAAGGGTTGTGGTACACTCAGGTACTCCAAACTCCTCTGGTGCTGTGGCAATCAGCAGGACTGCTAGAGCTGCTGCAATTAGGCTGCTGTGTGCATCCAACTGGCACGAGATTCGGCAGTGGAACACCCGCCTTAGGGCGACAGGCAGCTCGTAGTCTTGCGGAGTGGATGTCCATGGGCCACTATGCGGCTTGTTTGCAAGTCTCAGCAGTTTAAAGAGATCTGACTCCGGATCTTGGCTCGCATCAGGCCAAAGCTGAGCTACAAGGGCTGCCATTCGTGCCGGCGGAAGATAGTCTCCTGGCTTCTCAAGCGCTCGGAGCCCTAACGGCCGTTGCAACAGTTTGCGTCGATTGACAGCCGCTGCTCGGCCTTTGGACAGCCCTCCTGGAGTTTGCCTGTGATCTCCAATGAAGACAGTAAGGGTTGGTTGTTGAATGGCAGCGAGAGCTGCAATCTCATGGTAATTGCCATACTGTTGACTTTCGTCCATGAAAGCAAGCCAGGTGCGAGAGATCCAATGGCCAAAAGTGGAATAGCGCATCGCCATTTCCGCCGTGGCTGAGCCACCTGTTGCAATGAGTACATTCTTGTGAGCGATGATTCTATTGCGGTCACTGCATCGGACGTCAATTTTGGAGGCATATGCGTCTCCTTTACCTTCCTCCATGCGACCAATTAGCCTACCGAAGCTCCTGATTGTGGGGGGCGCGAGGTCACTTAATTGATCCGCAAGTGCTTTGGCAGCTACATTTTCTTTCGTATGGATGATCGCAACAAAGTCCTTGAGTTCGCAGCTCAGGGCAATGAGCAAGACCGCAAGGGACCGCGTTTTGCCAGCACCAAAGACCCCTGCAATACATAAGTCAGATCTTCCTGTCAGAATGGCCAGCAACAGTGCAATTGAGACTGTCAAGACATGTCCATCACCGTGGGCTGCTAGAGGAAGATGCTCACGGTAATAACTGTCATGGGCCCCATCCATCGAGATCGTGGCTGGTGTCAAAAACCGGCTCAAGATTCTGACTAATGCATCAGTCAGCTGCGTTTTGCGCTCGCTGGCCATACGGCGAACAGGTATATGCGGCTGCACGATGCCCATTGCCAATGGTAGGCGCGACTGGTTAGCTTGTGCAAACACTAAGAGTTCATGGCGGCTGCGTGTGTCTCCCAGAAAGGCTAGCTCCTCCCACACTACGGCCATGGACACGTGGTCTTCGATGGGTTTCGGCCAGTCCTGTGCAGGATCAAAGTAACTCATTGTTTTGAGATACTGGTCCAAAAGTCGCCCACAAAAGGTCCGAGCAATGGGTAGCGAGACGATAACAAGCTCCAGCAACTTCGGGGCAATGCGCTTGAGCGCTCGCTGAGCAGGGTTCTTGCTGGTTCCGCTAGGCATCACCTTTTCATGTACCAGTAATATGACACACCGCTGCTGAGTGTCTGGCAACTGGAGTACTCCCAGTAGTGCTCTGCCCGCCATCACGTTGGCTTCCAAGTTGCCTAGATTCCCAGCTTCACAGAGAGCACGCGGCGAGGTCGTTGGAACTTCCGAAGGTGCACTAAAGAGCAGGAGCGGGGCACCGTCAGTATGTAGGTGAATGACATGAAAGCCAGCATACGCCTCATATTGGTAGGTAACCTGTAACCGTGTTCCCGTTTGTCCTCGCTTCTTCTGCTGAGCTAGTTCTACACTAACCCAGGGCTGGAGATGTTGGAGCTGCCGTCCCGCATGATAAGCGTCTAGTTGCGGAAGCACCATGTCCAGTAGGAAGATGAGGGTACGTAATGAAAAACCACGCAGGAATTCCGCCAGTAAGTTGCGAACCAGCAACCCTCCCTCATCATGGGATCCTCCCGGTGTAGGAATCATCGCAATCAGAGCTGCTTGTAGTTCAGCTTCCGTATCAGGCTGACCATCCCGAATGTCCCGTCCGACAATGGGTACTGTTTGTAGCTCAGTGTTCCCCTCTCCCGCTGCTACTAACAGAACACTTAGTGTCGTCTTGAGGTGTTCAGGAAGGTCAAAGCTAACCCATGAAAGTACACGCAGCAATCCCTCGCACCGTACTCCATGTGGAATGACTTGAGGGGTGGTGATTTGCAATCTTTGGATTTCATGGACTCCTTCATCAAGGTCAATGAAGAGCAAGTGGCAATAGGAGTGTTTGGCACGCCCACTCCATGTGGGGTGCCCTTCTATAAGAACAACCTGATAATTGAATTCTGTCAGGGAGTCAGGTTTCCACACACATAGCCGGTCTTCCAGACAATGCACCAGTGTGACTCTGCGTTCGCCAGTGGCAAGTCGCATCATCTCTGGCGGCGTCGCAATCGCAGCAACTTTGGTGAGGCCAGGGAACGCAGCGAATTCACTCAGGATCTCGTGGACTGCAGGCCCGTATAGGACCCTGCCGAGAACCCATAAACGTTGATGTCCCTGACACCTCCTGTATCCGCTGTAGTGACTAAGTGTGGAAAACATGACTTCAGAAATAGATGTTTCCCTTGCGGATGGTAGCAACGAAAGATCTGCCTAATTGCTGTTGACCAGGTCGGGTGTGGTGGCCTGGCATGGGCTGGCCGGATATTCGCGGCCTCAATGAGGCGAATCGCTCTCGTGAGCAGCAGTTGTTGATCGGAGAACTGTTCAGGGAGGAAATCTCGCCAAGCTGTCCATCCTTCTGCAGTGGAGAGTAGCTGGTATACCGCATATTCATGCACTGTTTTGGTGAGGCCCAATTGGGTGACATGTGCTTCCCAATCATCTGTCATCGCAAGCGATGGGCCATACACCTTTGTTTGCGCAAGATTTTGCAGGAAAATATCATAGTCGTGTTCGCCACTAAGTAGGCCACCCCCTAATCCACTGCAATGCACTTCAAGGGGTCGGTCTTGCATTGGGGCGTCATCTTGCCAGACTTCTGAGAGGGAAAGGACCCAGGAGGCCCACTCGGCAGAGCCTTTGAGCGCTACGGGCAGCGCAGCTTCAGGTTGTCTTCCAATGTAGTTTTGTTTGGACACCTCTCCAACATCTATGGCCTGCTCATTGACAGTGACTTCCCACTTAGCCATCTCTCTGAAAGGTAACGGAAGACCAAAATTTAGGAGAGCTGCTTGCTGCAGCGATGTACATGAGGGTTCCGATTGTTCCTTCCGTTGCCACAGTCCACACAGCAAAATTAGTTGAGCTTGGGAGAGAGGAGGAGGAGGCACTTTGGCATGCAGTCGCAGACCAACCACTGGAAGGAAATTGTGATGCAGCCATTGGGGCTTCCATTCTTGTGTACCAAATAAAGCCGCGGCCAGCGGCAACCAGCCGAATTGGGCAAGGTCAGCGAGACTGCTAGGCATTCTTTTCTTGGCATTGGTGCCAAACCCATGCAGAATAGCAGGCCGCATGTAATGTGGCTCGATTGCCATGGCTTGGTACATCTTGTCTCCTGGTAGCACGCGTACACTGACCTCACCTGGCAGCAGGCTAAGGGTCGGAAGGGCACCTTGCTCGTAGGCAGGCCGAGCCCATTTATGGAAGTTCGGTTGTCTGCCTTGGTAGCCATCAAGGATCCTCCGTAAATGACCATGGCGCGGCCAGACTCCAGAGGCTGGGGCCGGAAAAGTGACTAATCCAGACCACTGGCCTAACAAACTCCACGCATGGCACCAATCTGCAGTAACACGGGTGGACGTGCCAAGCAGAGGAGAGCCAAGTAATCCACTAGCGACTGCTTGCTCAACGTCTGCAGGTGGATATGTAGTAGCAAGGTAGGCTTCGACATGTCTATGGTAAGCACTGGTAATAACGTGGGCTATTTCATCAGGATCCGTATCCGAGTCCTCCAAGGCAGTGACAGGTACAGGACTCTCATGACCCGAAGCTAATACAATAACCAGACCCGCGTTGATTTCAGTGAATGCCTCACTCACAAGGATGACTCCTTTGGGCCTACGCGCAGTGGCAGTTTCATCCACGGCTGCTTTGTCCTTCCGTGTAGGTTTGGTTGACCCAGCCGGGGAGGAGTCATCGCTGCTGGACGTCGCCCGACGAGACATGCGGGGACTCGGGTCTGGCGAATCACCATAGTCAACTTCGTCTGCCAAATTGGCACCGTAGGTGAACGGAGGGGCTCGTAGTGGATCAGCTGTTCGGACAGCAATATGGTCCGCACTATGCGATCTGGATAGCTTCGATGGTGGACCAGGCTGCTGCATGTCCCTTCCCGTGTCCACAGAGCGCGCTCGTTTGTGCGATGACGCAATGGGGCTTGACAGTTTGCTCTTTGCAGCTTTGCTTGATGTAGCTGGGCGGGTTGTGTCAGTGCTCGCTAGCCAAAGTTCTCGTATCTCAAAGAGGGTCACTGGCACACAATCGCTGTCGATCAGTGCAAAATTGATGGTCGGAAAGAGACACACAAGCATCAAGGATGTACGTCCCTGCCCATGTCGGGTGTACTTTATGAAGACCAGTGTCAGCTGAAATATGGACAAAGACAACTGTGGTGAGTTCTCCATATGGACCGACATAGCGTAACCGTTCTGTCCACCAAGCAGCGACCATTGGCCAATGGCTAAGTCCAGGCACAGACTTGACCTCGTCCGATTGCAAATCACGATTGTCCGTCACCAAATATACCGTATGGTAAGGCAAGAAAGCAGAGCTTTGACTAACCAACCATCGGTACAACTTGTGCCAGTCAGGTCCAGGTAAGGTTTCGCTCCCGTTGACCATTGCAATTTCGTAGTCATGGCGATCAGGTGCAGCTGTCTTCTTATGGGGGTCTCCAAATCGCCAGTGCTGTTCAATTGATACATTCAGCCCGTACTCAGTCGAAATGCTCTTGTGCTGTTCAAGTGCGTAGAGCAAGTCAAAGAAGCTGATGTTAGGGTTCTTCGCGTACCAGGACTTCACAACTTGTTCCCTGGAAAGCAGAGACATCACACTGTGCAGTTCCTGTGTAGCAGATTTGGGTGTAAAAGTTATTAAGGGGGAGGGCGGGAGGTGTTGAGAATCCTGACACGTCTTTGGTCAGAAGACTCAAGCACTCCAGTCAGTCTCGAAAGTCAAAATCAACAAAAAAGGGAAAACCAAAGCAAGACCAACAAAACAGACAACAACCAGAAAAGGCCAAAAGCAACACAAACCAAAGAAACAGGGGGGGGGAGGGAGCAAGTGTTGAAAAACCTGACACGTCTTTGGCCAGGCAGTTCAAGCACCTTAACAGGAGACAAGTGGAATCGAAAATCACCCAACACTCAAGAAATTAAGGTACGACAGCACAACCGAGGCGGCGCACAAGGCAGTGAGGGAGCAAAGTGAAATCAGGGGGGAAGGAACGGACAAGAGAGGCTGGAAGCCCTGACAGTCTTTAGTCAGAGAATCCAGGCACGAGAGTGAAAAGGAGAAAGAGAGGGAAAGGGAGGGAGCAGACCGCAAGGACGAGCCAAAGAACAAAAGAGGAGGGGAGAGAGCAAAAGAAAGAGAGGGGTGGTGGAGAGAGGCGCTGGTAGCCCTGGCACGTCTTTGGCCAGAAAAACCAGAAACCAAATGGAAAGGAGAGAAAGGAGTCAGGTGAAAGGAGATAACGCAATGAGGGGCACTATCGTGGAATAAGGTCCCAATGCACGAAAGAGCAAGGTGTAATCTGTTGTATGACCAAACAAGCCTGTAGTAATACCCTTTGCCCAATCACCGGAAAGGTTTGTTATATCGATCCCTCACCGAGGTAAGGAGGCACTATATATTTCCTTTTTTTGGAAATAAGCTGAGGCAGCAGGTCTGTCTACTGCCGTACTTTGAGCCGATAGGATCGCAGGGAGCGGTAGCTACATGTAACAGAGCACACGATACTTGTGTAGTTAAGGACATCATGGTTGAAATGAAAGATGTGACTAATGTGTACTGCTCTTTCGTTTTTCCTAGGGTCA